>ML781431.1:153058-185205 GCA_009831015.1 Picea engelmannii | reverse complement strand
GTTTTTATTCTTTGAATGAACCTTTTCAAATACTAATTTCTTTAAACCTTTGTCAAATAGGGCACTATGCAAGGTGATGGATTCTTCTTCAAATAACATTGGCTCTTGTGTATCCAATTATTCCATGAATTATTTTCTTTCTTAAACTCTTTGTTCTTCATCAGGAAATTTGATATCTTTGATGTTCACATCCAAGTACATGTCTTCAAGAACAATTTCATCTTCAGGTGCACCCTCATTTCCTCTTTCTCTACTTGTTTGTCTTTTTCTTTTACTAGTCACTGGGATTTTATGAGTCCTTTCAAGACTTCTCTTAGGAGGGTTCTAAACTCCTCCATCATCAGAATTATCCAATGAATATTTCCTTTGTTCTTGTGCTGCTAACTAAGATATTTGTTTTGGTAGGCCATTTTTCTGTGAAGGGTTAGGAGATCTAGTACTCCTTTCATTAAAAACTTTTCCCCATTGTCTATGTTTTTCAATGGTGCTAACAACAATTTCAATATCATCTTGTTTCTTCTCAATAGACATTGCCTAAGTTTTATAGCTATCATATTCCTCTTCTCCAAATAGGAATGTATTTCTAAATGAAATACTATAGCCAAAAAATATCATATGATTCATAAACAATTGAATAGGGAAGAACCCTTTGATTTTGTATGCTAACTTTAACTTAAATTGATCAAATTACACTAAAAACTCATCAATATTTACATCATTTTTTCAATGTTATTTACCCAATTCTCTAGGGCATGGGAATAAATTGCTTTTTCCTTTTTTTCGTGGAAGAAATGGGCCCAAAATCTGTATTGTCTGCACACTTCTACAACAAATATTGTGTCTGATACATAATATGGGAGATATGAAGGTATTTCTTGAGAGAAATAAACTATGATAACACTGAATTGTTCCATCGCTTCAAGGCTTCCTTTCTTATCCATAAAGGTTATTTCTTTTAAAGATAATCTTGATGTACTTGACCCAAAAATGAGTTTTTTGAAGGAGGAAACAAATGCATTGTGCACTTCATAG
The DNA here is from genome assembly GCA_009831015.1 of Picea engelmannii. Lineage (NCBI taxonomy): Eukaryota > Viridiplantae > Streptophyta > Pinopsida > Pinales > Pinaceae > Picea > Picea engelmannii. The sequence goes on along the minus strand of ML781431.1, from coordinate 184,173 downwards.
AAATGGTACATAGCCTTATTTTTCCACAAGGATAGGTACCACATTTGAACATGGTCAATTTTAGGATTGACTTGTTTGGATAAATGCAGGCCTTTGAAAACATGACAATAAGCAATGGGAAAGATTAAATATGAGGACATGTAGAATTTCTTATTCTTCTTGAAATTTTACAGTTGAAAAGATAATTCTCCAGAGATCATTTTCACCCAATGAAAAATTGTTTTCTCATGAATATGCAAGATATACAAAGCTAGTCGAGGAATTGTAGCAGTAGATTCTTGACCATCGCTAGTCGAGGAATTGTAGCAGTAGATTCTTGACCATCTACCCTAGAAAATAACCATTCCGTCTCTTTATATGGATTCTTCAATGAAATAACCTAGATGCTTGATAAATATTCTGGCAATTTTGTTGAGTATTCGAGATATTGTTGCAGGATCTCCCATCCACCATTGTTTTCCTTTTGGAAATATTTAGCTTCGTCACCTTTAAAGGTCATTGTCCACTCTGGTAGCCTAAACATTTTCTTTAAAACTGAAGGTGCTAGAGAAATAAGGGACTCTCCTTGTAGTAGGATAATTCTTTGGCTCTTATTGAACTTATCTACACACCATGAAACTAACTCTTTGGCATAAAAAACCTATGGAACAAAACCCGCTAAAGAAATTATTGATGTCCAAAAATAATTAGGAATTCTCTCTATAGGTGGAAATGAAGAATAATACTTATATTCTTTGGACCACTAAAACATCTAATATTCTCGTTCGAATGTGTTGATGGTATTTTTTCATATGTTTTCATTTCTTCTAGTTGTCATGATTAATGAAGTTGAAAGATTAATGTGCAGTCCTTTCAGAATATTAATACCAAAGTAAACCCTTCTTACTTCAAAATATCTTGAAACTTTTCTTTCAAAGGAATGGTTAATAAAAATTAAATTTGAATTGATGAATATTTGTCTCAAGAATATCACCATTAATAATGGATTTTTAATACTTTAACCATAATTTGTTATTTTCCATAATATTTGAATTAAATATATCTTGGGGAGAGTGACAAGATGAGACATGGGTTACCATGGGTGGAAAAGGATTATATGTATGTAAAAAAAATTGAAATGGGTGTAATACCCTTGAACCCACAGTGAGATTTCAGAAAATGACTAAGTATTAGGAATGGATCGGTCGGATGGAGAGGATAGAGGGTAAGATGAGCATAAGTGATATGATTATGAAACCATGTTAGAACTTTTAAAAATTACGATATAAAGTGGATCGTTCGGATGGAGGAGTGATGGGTATGGGGGAAATTATAAAATGATCACGGACTCGCGGTGAAGCTTGAAAATCGGCTAAGTGTTGAAATATCATAGAGGTAGTGAAGTATGGAAAATAGACTAAGTATGGATAATTGGTTGGACATGAAGGCCTCAATGATGTTCAATGAATCAGAGAAATGAATTAGACCAACGATGGAGTATTTCAAGAAAATTTCTAAGTATAGGTGAAAAACGAGAATGACAGAACATGATGGTTCATTTTGGAGGAGGGAGAAGTTTGAACAAGAATGGAAATGGCTCATGAACTCATAGAAAAGAGAGATTTTTTCTCTGGAATATACAAGAGTGACTTTATGATGGACTTGACATATTTGAAGATCAACAACTAGCTCCAACTGTGGGACAGTAACCCCCAGTGGGTTACTGAAAACACCAGAATATCAACCATTGGGCTATGGAATCAGTAAAACATAGGAAATGAATGCATTAAATAAATATATACATGTAAAGGAAATAGAAAAACTATATACAAGTTGGGATTGGAAATATATTTAAGAGAAAAAAAAATTGAGATGTTACCCATTGACTGGAAAAATATGGATTGTTCGTTTCATGTATTTAAGAAGATAAGAGTTGAACCCAAGTGTGTTTTCAATCATATAAGGGTCAATCGAGAGTGCTTAAAACTTTGTATGCAAAGACGATTTTTATTTTTCCTTATTCCACAGTAATACCAATTGTCCCTTATGAAAATATTTTGTTGATGCGCTAATTTGGTCAAATGTCTTTTGATAATGTGTTTTTTTAAACTCATTTTTTTGAACGCTTCGCTTTGTTCTTCTTACAAATTCATCAAATAATCATATATTATTTGTAAAGGAGAAACTTGTTCTATATTTTTAGTGTTTGCAGCATAAGTCAAGGCATTTAATTCTAGATGAATTGGAATCTTTGCTTCTTTTCCATACACCAATGTGTATGGTGATAACTATGTGTTGTCCTTTAGTGTAAGTCTACTTGGCCATAATGCATCAGTCAAATTAACATGATAATTCCTCTAATTCATAGTGATTGTATTTTTAAGAATATGGATCAATGTTTTGTTTGTAGACTCAACCAATACATTACCTTGGGGATAATAATTTGATTACTGACCCATGATGATACCATAATCCCCACAAAACTTTGTAAATTTTGAGCTTATGAAAATTGACCCATTATCAGTTATGAGTTTCTGCGGAACTCCAAATATTGACAAGATATTATCTTTGAGGAAAGTTATTAGTTCTTTAGAATCAACCTTTTTCAGATATATTTCCTCTTTCCACTTGGTGAAATAATTTGTTGCAGTGAGAATGTATGAGTGACCTTTTCTAGACTTTACATCTAATCCCCATTGTGTGAATGGTTCCTTAATTGTTATGGGATATAATGACATTGTTTCATTCTTTATATTTCCTAAAAAGTTTTAAAAAGAGATGCATTAATTTATTCTCATTGAGTACGAATATTTGAATATGGTGGGCCAATAGTAGCATGCTCTCACAATTCTATGAGTAGTTTTTGTTGGTGCAAAATGTCCTCCACAAATTACTTCATGAAACTCTTGTAGGACCCTTTGAGATTTTATGGAATCTATACACCTCAATAACATTCCATCAAAATTTCTCCAAAACAAGACTTCGACAACTAGTACATATTGATTTTACTTCATTTTCAATGCCCTTCTTTCCATTGAAGAGATACCAATGGGAAATTGTTGAGATTGCAAATAAAAGATAATATTTTTGTACCATTATGATGTTGACAATGATGACTCTTGGGAAATGGGTACACATGTGCTTACTACATCAATTCCCCGTCATTAATTTACATAACCCTTGTCCTTTGACTACATTTAAAGGCTTGATCTCAATATCATACTCTTGAATTTTCGCTAGCCAATTTTCCCATTTTCCTTCTCTTGACTGTTGATTCAATATCATCTTTACTAGAGGCGTTGGTACATAAGATATGACATGGGATGACAAAATGTATGTCATAAATGCGATACCACTTTAATGAGAGAAAGAACCTGCTTTTCTATATTTGAATATCTTAGTTCATAATCATTCAACGTTTTTCTCATGAAACTGATCGGTAATTCTTCTCCTTTTACATTCCTTTATGTTAAAATAGAAGAAATAGTTTCCTTTGAGGAAAAATAATATATTATGAAATCCTTATTGAATAATATATTGTAAAATAATAGTTTCCTTTGAGGAAAAATATTGGCTTCTTACAACTACAATTGTTTTATGATATCCTGGGTGCCTAGCATATGGCACATTGTGCATTTCCCTCAAAAATGCATTTTTCAACTCACTGGAATTCACTACATACACCTTACCTTTGTACATGAGAATTACATCTTATTTTAGCTCATAAGAATTAATTTTTTGTTGAAAATTACTTTGATGTAATACCTCTTTTATTTTTAAATAATTCTGATCTGAATTTGTTGTTGCAATATTTTTTTCTTTTAAATCATTCATGTACGTGTTGATGGTTTCAATATGCACTTAATCATCTCTCCCATTGAGTGCATCTGCCACTTGATTTTCCTTTCCTTTTATATGCTTAATTTCAAAGTCATATTTACTCAAAAATTCTAGCCATCTAGTTTTCCTATCATTTCGTGTTGGTTGTCCAAACAAATGTTTCAAACCATGGTGGTCTATCCTTAGCTCAAATATATTCCCCATGAGGTAATGGCTCCACATTTTTAATGCATGTACAATCAATGCTAACTCTAGATCATGGGTAGCACAATTTCTTTCATGCTCTTTTAATTTTCTAGATTCATAGCATACCACATGATCCTTTTGACTAAGAACTCAACCAAACCCTTCCTTGCATGCATCGGTGCACACAACAAAATATTCATCTGGATATGCAATCTTCAAGATGGGTGCACTTGTCAATATTCCCTTCAGTTTCTGAAATATTTCTTCACACTTGGAAGTCCATTCGAACTTCACTCCCTTCTTTTGCAAAGAAGTGATTGGACTTGCAATATTTGAAAAACCTTTTATGAATCTTCGGTAATAACCGACAAGACCCATGAAAGATACAACCTCTATCAAATTATTTGGCACTGGCCATCCTCTAATGGCCTCTATCTTCTCAAGATCTATTGTTATCCCATTTACTGAAATTATATTCCCCAAGTAGTGAATCTTCTTTTGATAAAAGATGCACTTACTTAGTTTAACATACAATTTATGCTCTCTTAAAACTTGCAACACCATTCTTAAATGTTTCTCATGTTCCTTTTCTGAATTAGAGTAGATGAGCGTATCATTTAGGAACACAATTAAAAACTTGTTCAGGTACTCCCTGAACACTCCATTCATCAGGCACATAAAAATTGTTGGGGCATTTGATAGTCCAAATGGCACTACCATGAATTCATAATGCCCATATCTTATCCTAAATGTTGTCTTGTTGATGTCTTCTTCCTTTATCTGTACTTGATGATAACCTAATCTCAATTCAATCTTAGAAAATATACTTTCACCCTTCAGTTGATCAAACAAATCATCAATTCTTGGAAAAGGATATTTGTTCTTTATGGTGACCTTATTCAGCTATCTGAAATCAATACATAGCCTCAAGGTTCAATATTTCTTATTCACAAATAGAATTGAGGCTCCCCAAGGTGAAACACTTGGGTGTATATACCCATTCTTTAACAACTCTTCAAGCTTCATATGCAACTCCTTCAATTCTAGTGTACCCATTTTGTATGGTGTCTCGGACATTGGGGAAGCTCTTGGAACCAAATCAATAGATAAATCAATGTCTCTCTTTGGTGTCAATCCCAAACTTTCTCTAAAAACATCTTCAAAATCCTTTAAGACCGGATGGTCTTCAATGCTTGCCACTTTATATTTGGCTACATCGACTTCCATATGGGCTGCAAAAAGATGACATCCCTTCCTGAAACTCTTCTCTAACTGCATAGTTTAAATCTCTCTAATAGCTACAACTCTCGGAATGCCTTGAATATTCCCTTGCTTCCCTCCTTCATCAATACATGTGATTGTCTTGTTGTAACAGTCTAATACATCATGGTTTTTTTCCAACCAATCCATGTCAATTAGACAATAATATGAACCCAATGGTATGATGTTTACATCTACCTTTGTATTGACCCCATTCATTTCTATCGGACAATCTTTAACCCACTCATTGATTTTCCTCTTAGCCCCTGTGGCTAAATAAACTAACCAAGATTTCTTATGCTTACTTCTTTGCAAGTGAAATATTTCAACAATGTTAGCATTTATGTAACTATGGATAGCTCTAGAATCAGTTAGAATTGCTATGGGTCGGTTATCAATCTTACCTTCCACTTCAATCATTGGGGATTGATATTCAACTTGCTTGGTGTCCGAGACTACATAAATCATTGACATTCTTCCTACCATGTCCTCCATCGTTTCAGCCTCTTTAATTTTGTGGAAAATCCTCAATATTTCCCATTTGTCAGGGTAGTCCCTATACAAGTGATTTCCCTCACATCCCCAACATTGTACATGTTGCTACCTTGGATTTTTCCCAAATGATTCGACAATCTTGTGCTCATTTTTGGCTACTTGACCTTGTTGATTTGTTTGAGAATTATTCCTGAAAAAGGGTGGCTTAAAACCTTTCTTCCTTTGATCCTTTCTCCCTTCCATCTTGTCATTCCAATCTTTTTGGAAAAATGGTCTTCCTTTTTTCTTCTCATAAAGGTTACTTTCTCTCCTTATGGTCTCACCAAATTCTTGGGATTATCATATTGAATCTTGTGACTATATAAGTGTTGACGGACAAATTAGTCAATGATGACACAGACCAATCTACCTAGCTTGGGAACCCAAATCTAGAACAAAAAAACACAAAACATAATACTTTACTTAGATTCATATAATCGAAATACTGATAAGCAAGGACCCATACCTCTTTACCGATGGTTTTCCTCGCTAAGTGTAGCTCCTAGATTGATTTAGAGGCTTTTGAATGGAAACCTGCATAAGAAAACAAGATAACCAGTTAAAGAAACAATAGTACTTCAACAAATCTATACAAATTACCAAGGAGAAATGTAATAAAGACAATTTACAATGAACAATATTTATAGGAAAGAAAACATGTTATTGCATTAATAATAATGGAAGAGTTACAACTAGTGCCTTAGTGTTGTGAGGCTCTTTCCAATGGTTCATTGCTCCAATACCCACATTGCTTCCATGAGTTCCATCACCATCAACTGAATACTTTGACAAAAGAATCTCTCAAGGCCAAAGAACAATATTCTAATCACAAATTAGAAGCTAAACCTATTAACCATTATTCACTACTAGTTATTTTCCATTATCTATTAACCCTTTCTCATGAGAGAAATCTCCTTTTATAGATTGAAGAAGAGGTTAGGATGAGAGGTTAAGACCTCCCCAAATCATGATTACGGGTGAGATCCAAACCGATGGAGGACACCTCATATCCGAAGCTTCTCTTCTAGAAACTTCATGAAGTTATCCTTCTTCCTTCCTTTCAAACAGGAGAAACATGAGAAACCCAAAACTCAACCTATTGAGGATACGCAAAAGCGCAAGCCCAAATATCCTTGTCTCATTTGCAAAGAAGAACATTATACTAAGGATTGTTTGTGGCATTCTAAAGTTAATCGTTTTCTTAAAGGAACTTCAACTGCACTTGTCGTTTTGAAAAATCCTTTCCCTTCTCAACAGACTCAAATGGTTGTGCAAGATCAACCCTCTATCTCAAGAACCTCTTATGTACTTATGTGTCAAGAAACAACTGAAGAGGTTTTCGTAAAAACACGAACCAAAGACTATCCTCCTCCCAATAGAAGTGTTGCTAATCAACCTTCTACCTCTACTCCTACATCTACATCTATTTCACCTACTACAAGTCCTCTTCAAATTGATCAACCCGGTTTTGACACAATGATCCGACCACCTCCAAAAGGTGTTGTTCGTAGGTCGCCTTTTAACCCGCTTGCGCGAGCTGCTCAAAACTACAATATTTTAGAAGACTTAGCTCAATCACACTTTGCGATGTTTTCCATCGAAGTCCTTCAAAGTTTCCCTATGCAATGAAGAGCATTGTTGTTAACTATTGGTGGATTTGATCCGAGTGATGCGAATATGATAGTTTTTTATTTTGAAACTCATCTTCCAAGACTTCCCCACCAACTTGCTTTTCAAATTCAAGTTATTGTGCGGGAGAAAACCATTTTCATATTTTTATTGATGAAGGAGCCTCAACATGTGTAATTTCCATCAGTTGTTGGAAAGTTGTCAGTTCTCCTTCACTCAATCAATCACCTACTACATTAAAATATTTTGACGATAGATGATTTAAACCCTTTGGAGTACTCAATGCATTTCAAATCGAATTAGAAGGTAAAATGGTTACTATTGAAGTAGAAGTTGTTGACGCACCTCTCGACTATAACCTTTTACTAGGTCGTAGTTGGATTTATGCCATGTCTGTCGTGGTTTCTACCTTGTTTCATGTACTTCATTTCCCTCATCAAGGAAAAATAGTCATGGTAGACCAGCTTGACTACTTTAATTTTGATTCACACATTGGTAATGTTCATTTAATATAACAAATCTCATCTTCTTACGAGGATGCTGGAGTGGGTCTTTTAAAAGATTCATCACTAATGGGAACTTTTCCGCTCCCACCTACCGCCATTTCTACGCTCCCACCGCCTTAAATTTCTCTTGTTGTCGCTCAAGTAAACATGATTTCGACTAATGTTAGTAGTTCCCTTTAATCATATTATCCTTTGGTAGTACCAAGTCCTACACAATATGAAATATATGGCGACCAAATATTTCTTAGTCCGATTGAGTTGTCTTATCAAGCCATCCAATCTGCCTCTATATCCATTTCTGATATTGATGACCGAACAAATCCGATTTTATATGAATACTCTCAATCCTCTTGGATTATTTCCACTACATATCCTGACGCTTTTGATGATACTTTCCCTATTGATGAAATTATCATGGATATTATGTCTCTGGAAGAAACTCCATGCGATGATAGTCATCATCATTCCTAGTTTCTCCCTAAGATCGAGACTATTGAGAGTCATTTAGAATCTTCATTTCCATCCAACGTAATTGAGAACTCCCAAAATCCCATCTTAACCCAGAATGTTTTATCTAAAGGTCGTAATTTAGGAAACATATCCATTACTATACCAATCAATATCTTGGTAAACCCTGAGGTCATGGAAAACATTCATATAGGTTCCTATTTTTCTTCTGATGAAATTCAAACTTATATGACCCTATTCAAATAATCCCTTGATGTATTTGCTTGGTCTTACAAGGAAATTTCAGGTATCAACCCACAAATTGTCATTCATGAAATTAATACATACCTTGAAGCCAAGCCTATTCGGAAAAATCTTGGTCTTGTTCATCCATGAAAAGACATTGCTATTAAAACATAAGTTGAGAAACTTCTTAAATCAAGTTTTATTTATCCTATACCTCTCACTGATTGGGTTTCCAATATTGTTCACGTCACGAAGAAGAAAGGAACAATCCATGTATGTGTTGATTATAGGGATATTAACAAGGCTTGTCCAAAAGACAATTATCCAACCCCTTTTATCGACCAGATAGTCGATGACTGTGTCAGTAGTGAAATATTCTCATTTATGGATGGTTTCTTCGACTATAATCAAATAAACATACTACCATCGGATCAACATAAAACTTATTTTATTTGTCCTTGGGGTACTTTCACCTATCGAACGATTCCTTTTGGACTTAAGAATGTTGGCATTGCTTTTCAGCGAGCTATGTCTTATGAATTTCACGACATTAAGCTTATTGTTCAAACATATCTTGATATTTTTCCTGCACATTCCATGCGACGTCAAGATCATTCGACACATCTACGAGCCATATTTCTTAGATGTAGACATTACAATATTCGCTTAAACCCACATAAATGTGTGTTTTATGTGGAATCAATACACCTCTTAGGTTTCATCATATCCAAACATGGGATCCATGTTGATCCCTTGAAGATTGATTCCATTGTGAACTTACCTTCTCCTTCAACGTTACTCCCACTCCAAAGTTTGCAAGGGAAGGAAAACTTGTTACGTCAATTCATTCCCAATTACGTTGAAATGACCAAAGGTTTTACTCGACTTCTTAATAAAGGGGTTCCCTTTGTTTGGGATGACATTTCTCAAAAGGCATTTGATGCTTTGAATCACACATTAACTCATACACCATTGTTACATCCCCCAGATTACAATCGAGATTACTTATTGTACATTATTGCTTCTGACAATACCATTGTTATGGTGCTTGTCAAAGAGGATGAATCACATGATAAACATGTGATTTACTATTTAAGTAGGATTCTTACCACTTCAAAAATCAAATATTCACATGTGGATAAATTGGAATTGGATGTCGTTCAATTTGTCCAACATTTACGTCACTGCATCTTATTGCGTAAAACCACCATCATTTTTTTATTGCAACCCCATGCAACATATTCTAACTAGGTAGGTGTTGGGGGGGGAATACTCCAAATGGATTCTTATCCTACAAGAGTTTGATTTGGAATTTGAGAAATCTAAGTCAAAGAAATCTTTTTTTTTTGCTTAGTTAATTTGTGACCTTCCCTCAACTGAAAGAGAAAGTTTGGCAGAAGATTTGATTCCTGATGAATCTCTTTTTTTTATCAGTTCCTCAGATCCATGGTATGGATATATCATAATCTATCTCCAAACCTAAACTTTTCATCTCTGATTTTTCTAGTACTAAACAACGTTGAATTCAATATCAATCTCAACAGTACATAATTATTAGAAATACCCTTTATTGTTGTGGTGTTGATTCCATTTTTTGACGGTGTTGAATACATGAAGAATTCAAGAGAGCTCTTAATTACTATCATGTTGGAACATGTGGTGGTCATATGTCTAGGTATGCCACTACCCAAAAAATTCTATGAGCCAGATATTTTTGGTTGTCATTGTTTAAGGATTGCATCCTTGCAATCTAAAAGTGTCATGTGTTCCAGATCTACAATTGTAAGCTATGTGGACCTCCTTCTCTTGTTCACCCTGTAATTTCCAATGGTCCATTTTCCAAATGGGGCATTGATTTCATGACATTTAACCCTCACTCAGTCGGGGGGGACATGGGTATATTATTGTAACCATGGATTATTTCACTAAGTGGGTCGAGGTGATGCCTACATTCAATAACACCAGGAAAAATGCATCCCTTTTCATTTTTAATCACATTATTGATCAATTCGGTGTGCCCCAAGACATTTTCACCAATCATGGAACTCATTTTTTAAATTACATGATGTCAGAATTAACCACCAAGTTGGGTTCACGGCGTGAAAACTCAACTCCTTACTATATTTAAGCCAATGGCCAAGTCGAAGCCATAAAAAAAGTTTTGACAATGATGCTTTGTAGGATGATAGGGAATCACAAATCAAATTAGCATAAGATGCTTTTTTCGGAATTATGGACATATCGAACCTTGGTCAAAACAACCATGGATTTTATGCCATTTCAGCTGGTATATGGTTTAGAATTCATGTTGTCAATTGAATGTGAAATACCATCCTTGAAACTAGCCGTCGAATTACTTCCCAATACCACAGTCGAGGAAGAACGTCTTTTGTACTTGACACAATTAGATGAAACTCGTCATGAGGCCACTCTAGCTAATGAAACCCATAAGAAACGTGTCAAATCTCAATATGATAAAACAATTAGACGTCATGTGTTTTCTGAAGGTGACTTGGACCTGTTATACGATCAATATCGTGAAATATTAGGGGAAGATAAATTTGAACCCATGTGGCATGGCCCTTATATCATTAAATGTGTATTAGAGAAAGGTTCCTATGAGCTAGTGTATTATCATGGGATTTCTTTGGGTGAGCCTCGGAATGGGATTTACCTGAAAAAGTGTTATTCCTAGAGTCATTCTACATGAGTGCTTTGTATATATTGTACCTTAGTTTGGTGTGTTATTATCTCCTTTTCAACGATGTATGTCTACTGCTTATCTTGCATTGTGCTTGATTTGTAGATGTCGACACTCCCTCCACCTTATGTTGGCTTTGTTGATGGTGTTATCCAGAGTACTCAGAACCTTGTTTCTACTACATGGGAAATCTACATGCCTACCTATGCATTGATAAGTCTACATGGTATATGCCTTGGTCGTGTGACTAAAAATATCACAGAATATAGCACAGTCATTGAACTGTTGACTGAATCCATCTCACTTAGAATTTGTCACTTAGTTGTTCAACTTGACTCTCAACTTGTGGTATTGCAGTTAAGTCACATTTATTCTATCAGAAGTCCTACTCTTTTACAAGTATATTTAAGGGTTTGTCTCTTGGAAAGAGAGTTTGACTATTTAGAGTATCAACACATTCCAAGAAATCTAAATACATTAACAGATGATTTAGCTAATTATGTATTAGATAGACATTTGAAACATTTGTAAAATTCACATATACATTTTGCACCAAATAGAACAGAAGTAGAAATCATCTTATATTAAGTTTTCAAAAATATACAACATAAAGCCTACGACTTTTATATCAATACATGTCGATAACCAAAAAATTGAAAAGATCATATTCATCTCTAGGTCCACGATGCTTGTGGTAACATACTACGGCATGAGCCACTCATCGAAGAAAATGAGTTATGTGTTCGGATACTCCCGCAGTGTGCCATTGGTATCATTGCAGCAGATTATCGATATGAATATCTGATATACCCAAGGTCAACCCCTCTAGGTTATGTTATATTTCCTCAAGCTCCTCTGCTACTTCATGATCATAAGCAACCATTGCACCCTGCTCGCCTCGCCTATGTATCGGTGAAGTCCCATATGGTATGTTTGGCACAATATCTGCATGATGAAAAACAAATTAGTCTCAATACAACAAAAACACTTAAAATTTAAAATAAAAAGAAAATGGTTTCTTCTTACCTGAATCATTCCACTAGTATCCCTATGGAAGTACTAAGTCTGGATCTCCTCGGAAATCCATCCTTGTATAAGCATAGTATTCGATCATGATGATTTGTTTCTTCAACCATTTGAATAATTTCTCATCATATGAAACTATTGGACCGCCACCATGGCGTTCCATCATATCCACTCACCTCTTCATATGAGGATCTTGTGGATCAGGGTCTTCATCTAACTCCATACTCTACAGATGTAACAGTGGAACTCTCTCAAGGAAGAAAGATACCAATATTGAACCATAACCAAATTGCTTCAATCGACTTGTCTTACAATTGGTCAATTAGTCTTTCATGCTCTCAAGAATCCCTTCACACTGGTTGAATATTGTGGGTTCCATACAATAAACTGCATATTACATTTGAGCTTTGGAAGCCAAGTGAGGAGCAACACTTTCGACAAATCGAGTAATAGTGAAAATGACAGTTCTTAAGGAAAGATCTCCAACATTTTTTATTGGAATATTTTCACTGCTTTTTCTAGTACCTGCAATGTAGTGTTGTGAGATGTACCTTTCATTATTCTCACCACCTCCTCTAAATCCATACAAATAAACTATCTCTCCTCATCTTGAGAGCCCGGTCAAGAATTAAATATCTTCAATTTCCAAGGCTATATCATGAAATCCAACCTTGAAAACTTGTTCATCATGTCTTTACTAGGAATTCTGATAAACTAACATGGACCCTCATGCCATGAACCTAGAAGAATTTTGCTAATCCACACTTTCGAAGTGCCAACATGGTATTTGGATCATTGACCACAATTTTATATACCTGTTGATGCTCCCTCTCCCTCCATTCCAACATTTCTTCCAATCAAAAGTATGCAAACAACAATTAGAGAACTTATCTATCAACTGGCATCCAAGATTTTTAATCCCCACAACTTAAAATGAAAAATTATTTTGGGTTTTATGGGTGTCACACCATGTGTTTTACACATAGTGCGACATTGTCTCACTTCTTGATAAGTAAGGACTATGACACCCTATGGTGTCACAGTCCTCAATATGCAGGCCCTGCGACACCTGTGTGACACATTTTAGAGCTTGGAAAAAGTCCAAAAACACCTACAAACTAGCTTGGAATGGAAAAATTGGACATCAAATCGAAGGAGAGAGAAGGATATATTACCTGGTGGAGACAAAATTCAAAATCATCCACAGATCTTTCCACAATTTCTTCCTGAAGAATTAACCAAAATGGTTTTTTTTTACTATTGAGAAGTAAAAACACAAATGGTATAAAGAAATTATATTTTCTTCTTTTTAACCTAGAATGGAATATTCTTTTTATATTCTATTTCATTTTTTCCACTATTATATAGTATCTCATTTGGTTGACATAATTTTTTAGCAGAAATGATGTTTTTGCAAATTATAGGTCAAATTTTGATACATAAAGTTATGATCGAGTATGTTTTTTATAGTCTTTCGGAACTCTTAAAAAAATCTATATTAGGGATTTTATTTAAGCTTTTTTCAAAACCCTATAAATATAAAAATATCTTTGAGCGAACTTGCTTCCTTTCACACTCGTTAAAGTATTTGAAAGGACATCTATTCAGTAATAGTTTAACCCTTTTTCGGGATGAGTACGATTAATTACGAAAAATGAATACGTTAGTCGATCATGGCTAGAAGAGTTCTCCTAGCTATTATTTTATACGTTTTTGGAATTGGGAGACTAAATTTATGAAAAATTTGATCCTAGAGTTTCCTTTAATATTTTTTCAAACTCCCTAAACATGAAAAACCATCGAGTTTACTTTCTTTGGACTCGTAAAAAAAACATTGAAAGACCCATATGGGACTAAACCACTCCTTCCTAGGGTTCATTAAAAATACTCTGAGGGACTCATCCAAAGGATGAGATTATAGTACAAGAATATGTTATCCTTCTCAAGCTTGTGTAAAAATAAAGAGGTACTCACCAAAAATAGTGGGGGGGAATTGGGAAGGGAACGTGTATAAATATGTATTAATTTTTTGCAGTAAGTCACTCTTGAACATGACACCCTTTCACTCCTCATGTCATATTGGGAAATCCACTTGTCTCTTGTTGATCATACTTATCCATAAATTTATACTTTGTTCTGTGATCCTCCTTTTGAGTCAGTGCTACTAAGACATTTTTTTGTGTCATCAATATGTTCAAGAGAAGTCCAATCGAAAAAATCCTTCTATCGTGTTGGCCATTTTTGCAGTTCTTAATCCTTTTTACATTATCGACCATCCTTGAGTTGGTCCTAAATCACTCTATACTCTGATCTACTTCAAATATTTATACTTGTTTCATGTCTTTGATGGATGATACAAAAAGGCCCTCCTGCAACAAATCACTTCCTATAGACTTCAACACATTAATCTAAGAAGTTGGTTTAGAAAATTTACAGTACCTTGGGACTTGCATGCCTCAATGGAAAGTTTCCTCACCTTCAACGACAGGTTCTCATCATTGACCGATAATCATATGGTTTCTACCATGTTCGACTTTGACACCGTTATTCACATGGTTAGATTTGTATTGTGGAATAGTAGAGATGAAGACCCTGGATCATATTTGATAGATCCAGGTTGCGATGGAGTATTCTGAGTATGTATTGCTTCATAGATCCACAGTGTATGTCTCATGGATATGTTCAAACTTGAGTCTTTATGACATATATACACAATGTATCTTTGGTGGCTATGTTCATATTTGAGACACAATGGCATGGATCCATAGTGTATCTTTAGTGGCCATGACCTATCATACTTGACATGGATATTTGTATGTAAACGCTTATGCTTTGATTCATTCCTATTATGAGTATGGGAATTCCTACCTCAGTAAAGATACTATAATTTCTGGTTTGTTGTTTACAGGTCTCCAACCGATGTGTTATTTGTTTCAATACCCACACAACAAAGTATTTTGGTTATCACCCATTTCTAGCTTCATACTTTGGGGGGAATTCTGTTACACATTATTTTGTCGCAACTGATAATTTTCACCTACTTTCCATCATATAAAGATTAAAATCCATAATCACTAAAGAAAGGCCTTTCCCTTAAACAAGTCAGAATTTATTTAAAAACATTATTTTATGAAAGTGTCGCATGTTGCACCACTGCAGCCTGCGACAGTGTCTCATGTTGTTATTTCAAAGGGTGCGACATTGTTTGAAAGGAAGGGAAAATGAGAAATTCATGAAGTTTCTAGAAGAGAAGCTTTAGATATGAGGTGTCCTTCGATTGGTTTGGATATCACCTGTACTCCTGATTTGGGGAGATCCTAACCTCTTCTTCAATCTATAAAAGGAGACTTCTCTCATGAGAAAGGGTTAATATATAATGGATAATAACTAGTAGTGAATAATGGTTAATAGCTTTAGCTTCTTATTTGTGATTAGAATATTGTTCTTTGGCCTTGAGAGATTCTTGTGTCAAAGTATTTAGTTGATGTTGATGGAACTCATGGAAGCAATGTGGGTATTGGAGCAATGAACCATTGGAAAGAGCCTCACAACACCAAGTCACTTGTTGTAACTCTTTTGTTATTATTATTGTAGTAACATGTTTTCTTTCCTATAAATATTATTCATTGTAAATTGTCTTTATTACATTTCTCCTTGGTCATTTGTGTATATTTGTCAAAGTACTATTGTTTCTTTCACTGGTTAGCTTGTTTTCTTATGCAGGTTTCCATTCAAAAGCCTTTGAATCAAGATAGGAGATACAATTAGCGAGGATAACCGTCAGTAAAGAGGTATGAGTCCTTGATTATCATTATTTTGATTGTATGAATCTAAGGAAAGTAATATGTTTCATGATGTTTTGTTCTAGATTTGGGAACCCAAAACAAAATGTTCCGTGTTGTTTTTTTCTAGCTTTGGGTTCCCAAATATAGAACAAAACAACATGGAACATATTACTTTCCTTAGATTCATACAATCGAAATACCAATAAGCAAGGACGCATACCCCTTTACTAATGGAAATCCTCGCTAATTGTATATCCTAGCTTGATTAAGAGGATTTTGAATGGAAACCTACATAAGAAAACAAGCTAACCAATGAAAGCAACAATAGTACTTCAAAAAATCTATAGAAATGACCAAGGAGAAATGTAATAAACACAATTTACAGTGAACAATCTTTATAGGAAAGAAAACATGTTATTGCATTAATAATAACAAAAGAGTTACAACCACTGCCTTGGAGTTGTGAAGCTCTTTCCAATGGTTCATTTCTCCAATACACACATTGCTTCCATGAGTCCCATCACCATCAACTGAATACTTTGACACAAGAATCTCTCAAGGCCAAAGAACGATATTCTAATCACAAATCATAATATAAATCTATTAACCATTATTCACTACTAGTTATTCTCCATTAGTTGTTAACGCTTTCTCATGAGAGAAGTCTCCTTTTATAGATTGAAGAATAGGTTGGGATGAGAGGTTAGGATTTCCCCAAATCAGGATTATGGGTGAGATCCAAACCGATCGGAGGACACCTCATATCTGAAGCTTATCTTCTAGAAACTTCATGAATTTCTCCTTTTTCCTTCCTTTTGAACAATGTCTCACCATGTGAACTAGCAACATGAGACATTGTCGTAGGTTGCAGTGGTGTAACACGTGACACTTAAGAGTATCACATGTTGAAGTGGTGCAACATGCGACACTCTCATAAAATAGTGTTTTTAAATAAATTATGACTTATTTCATGGAAATTCCTTTCGTTGGTGATCATGGCTTTTACGCTTTGGATGATGGAAAGTAGGTGAACATTATCAGTTGCAAAAAAATAATGTGTAACAGAAGGATGGTAATCCACTTAGAAACCTTTGGATTTTGACCTTCTCATATTTGATGAAGTCAACATACTTTAGCAACTTAAAGAACCTTTTCTCATATTCCTCCATTGTCATGGTTCCCAACTTGAGTTCAAAGAACTATATCATATTTCTTTCATAGTAATGCTCGGAAAAATATTTCTCTTGGAAATATCCTTTGAACTACCTCCGTGATATCCTCTTCTCATCAAGGTTTTTGGCTTGCTTTAGTTGATCCCACCACATGGCTACCTTTCCTTGCAAGTGGTAGGTGGCAATTCTAGCTTCTACCCGGGAGGGGTAGTCATGCAGCTGGAAATATTTCTTCATTTCCAACAGCCAAGCCTCAACTTCTTCTCCTTTCCTATGCTCACCATTGAAATGTGGTGGCTTGATCTTCCTGAGTTCACCTTGCAAGATGTCTGCCTCATGCCTTCTTCTTTGCCTCCAAACAAGAGACACACTTGGGTTTCTCTCTGTCCCTGAACTTGCATGAGTTCTTCTAGTGGACTTCTTTGGATAATGATGGATCCTTCTCATGCTCCTTGATTTCCTATCATTTCCATGATCATCCCTTATTTTATGGGATTTAGATGCAGTCACTTGTCTAGCACTAACTACTTGCTTGGTGCTAGAGTCCTTGTTGACTTTCTTTTGCAACATATTCAAACTTTGAAGTATCTCTTCCTTATACTTCATGATTCTTTCATTATCATCTATGTATCTATACACTTCTCTATGCATGCTTTTCATAGTGACAGGCTCCTTCCTATCCCTTCTTCCATTTGACTATGTCTCAGCATTCCCCATGCTGACATGCAGACCTATGAACTATTCCTCATGGTTGTAAGATCCTTGAGAATCTTCCATAACTCTAGTCCTCATATAAGAAACAAAGTTTATTTCCTATACTTCTAATTCTTTAAGAATGTGCATGTAATAATTATTGTTAAAACATGCATGGCATAAAACATTTCATCGTGTAGAATATAGGTTATTTCTTCATCAATTTATTAAGGGCACATTGCACCAAATCAAAATTTTGGGTTTGAATATGTCTTCTACTTCTTAATACCTTTCCAATGACTATTTTTTTTCTCAAACCCGAGCTTCGAGTTGAAGCAAGAAGTTTAGGTTGTTTTACCCAATTTATCCCTTCATGCTACATGTGCCTTATTTCTATTCTTGGGAATTTCCAGGTACCCATAACCCAAATTTAACTCCACTAATGTATTCTATGGGTTATAATATTTCCATCGACTTCTCCTATGCCGAAAACGGACTTCTTAGCATGGAGTTATGCCCTCTGGAAGTAAAATTGGTGCCAAACTTTTACCCTCACTGTCTTGGATGTAACTTTCTCATACAAGCTCCATTTTGCGAATTGTTTATCTCATTAGATAGCTCTCTTTGAGCTCTTTTATTTGAGCTATAGATATAGAGTGTACCTTGGTACACTCTTTTCTTGTGGTTTTTTACTTGCTAAAAATGTTGTTTAGGCCCTCAAAAATGCCCCGCAAGTTAAAGACCTTCAAAATTCTAAAAAATTCTGAAATTTTCATAAAAAATTAAATTTTTTACTGTGTTAACAACCCTTTAAATATTACTTGTTGATCTCAAATCAAGAGAAACAAAAATTGTTGATCTGACTCTTTCGGTCATCAACGATCGACACTTTCCTTTGGACATGTGCAACTCTTTTACTGATTTTCTGACGCGACCGGCAGCCATCAACCTAATTCCCTGACATCCAATTTTCACATACCCCCAAAACAGACGAACCGATCATCGACCATCAACGATCTTCGTTGGAGAATGCAATTCTTCAATAATTTGGTCCACGCACGAACATCAACCCATTGGTGATCGGTGATCCTCGATGACTGTTGGCCAATCAGAACAGATTTAGCTACTATCTACAACCATAAAATAGAAGCATCTATAACATGCTAATAATCAACATGAAATGCAATTAAACATCTCATTACAACAACATATAAATCATTCTCATTTACACAGACTTGATGCACAACAAATAAACACATAAATTTACACAACATCAAGATAAAACACTTATCTTATAAAAATGTTTGTGCAACCAGCTGCTTGGGATGGATGTTCCACCCAAACATAGACTGACTACTCCAAATATCAATATCTAGTCACCCTCAAGCTGAGGCTAGTAATCCACAAAAGAGGGTGGTCTCTCATAGTCCACTCACAACTCATAAAACCAACAACTCATTAATATTTTCCTACAACTATCCCGATTTTCCACCAGCTCTCTTCCTCTTGACCTCTCCAACTCAAGGAATGTACCATTCATTTATCGGGGTTAACCCAAGGGATATATCATTAGTTTATCATATCTAACCTAAGGAATGAACCATTCTTTTATTAGGGTCTCTTTGGCACATACAACTAGGAATCTCTCCGTTGGGAACTCAAGGAAACTTGCTTCTAGGAAAACTACCAGCAAACCAACAACAAACACTTGTTGTTATAGTGCAACTCACATTGGAGTTCACTCTTCATGCCTGACAATCTGCCTCTTCAGTTTCTAGCTCCAAATACACTCCATCTTGCTCTAGAATTATCCCTCCATGGTTGCACCAACTCCAAGCTATATTTCTTCCTCTCTCCTTGCTTCCCATGCACAAAAATTGACTAACTAAAATTGTTGTCCCAACCAATATGAATTTCCTCTCTTTGGGTTTCCCTGCTTGACTCACACTCTCTCACACTCTTCCCCAAGATGATTGTACTCAACCTCCATGTGCCCAATAGATTTGGGATGTGACTACTCACACCCACCCTCTTACATATATTCAATGATTGGCTTTGGGAACACTCAATCAAAAATGAGAAGGCTCATATACAAATAGAAAATTTATGAAAATGGGTTGAATTAATATACATGGTTAATTCCCCCCTTGGAACCCTCTTGGTAATTATCACACTCCCCTCTCTTATGGATTATTTCAGCCCCCATCTCTTGTCCATGTCCCCCTAGCAGCTAGCATCACATTTTATTTAAAACATTGAAATACAATTCACATATTCGATCGCTTTGGTCGTAGCCACATATTATATATACATAAGAATTAATTGAACATGGGATTATAGTGGGGATGTTATAGGACAACTTCTAGGTAAATCAAATTTGTACTCTAGAGAGAAGGTAGAGGAAAATATTCCTCACCTCATTCAACAAATATTTTGGGGACCAAAATCCTCCCTAAGTGGGGGGGTATGATCTGGAATGGATCATTATATTATTTTCCATCTATATCAATGCTTTATGGATGAAAAAATGGAGGAATCAACTTGCATAGCCATTTTAGGCTCTAGTCCTAATTTGGAAATTTGGGTCCAAAAAACCATCTAAAATCTTCTGGATCCTTTTTAAGAAATCAAATGACACTTTTTTATGGTCCAAACCTTATTGTGGACCAAGCGGTTATGTTTTACACACAAATACACTTCCAACGGTGCAAGAATCACCTCAATCAGAGTTTGTATGTGAAAGTTATGCCTCCCACAAGTTTACCTGTCGTATTGATCACCATGGTGTGAGTAGATGCCATGTAATCCCCCATTACTTAAATGTATGGGGATAAACATGTAGTGAAATTCCTAGAAAATTCTAGAAGGTCCAAACCTTATCACTAATTGAGGGTTGAGGAATTCAGACCACTAGTAGGAGAACAAGTTCCATTATTTTGCATTGTATCTTGTTCCATAGCTAAGAAAAACATCTAAGAGTGGTATTCTACAAGCATAACAGAGGAGGAGAGATTTTATAGCAACCATACATAGCAAATTGTCAAAGGAAACTTCATAGAGAGTACCTCTTTCTCTGTACTTACATTTAAATAAAATAGATCAGAACGACCTCACATTCTCGTTGGGTTTCCTAAGTCATATCTTATGTTTATTTGTGGATGGTTTGTGAATATTTATTTCCGTTTTCTATTCTTTACATTTCATCTATTTAATACATTTAAAAAAATTAAAAAATCTAAAAAAAACTAACCTTCATAGTAAATATTTTAGTAATTTTATTAGATATGTTGTCATAGTAAATATTTTAGTAATTTTATTAGATATGTTGCCATAGTAAATATTTTAGTAATTTTATTAGATATGCTCTGAAGTTACTTTATGGGGTATTACAAATTATACGAGACATGTTCCACATATTTTGAGGAATTGAAATATTAAAAAAAACAATTGATTTGACCCATGTTATACATAATCGAAGGAAATTATTTTTCATGAATTGTCATGTGGCATGGATACTCTAAATAATTAGAATAGCAACTCTATTGGAATATTGATTTTGAAGGAGTAAAGAAATTAAGTTATGTGATCTAAATGGAGGCATACGAATGTGATTTCTTATCCTTATATTATCATTTTAAATAGAATATTTATATAATTTTCTGAAAGCTATTTTTATTTTTTATCATGTATTTGAGATATAATTTAATTTTTTAGGAAAATATTTTTTAAAATTTCCATAAAAACTATTTTTTTATGGCACTATGCATTACAACGTCATGAATTTATCCATCTTTAAAAAAAAATTATGGTGAAAAGAGATATTCAATAGGAATTATAGAGAATAAAAGCATCTCATGCCATGAATTTATCCATTTATAAAAAAATATATATGGTGAAAAGAAATATTTAATAGGAATTATAGAGAATAAAAGCATCTAATTCTGTTTAATTTTCAGACAAGTTGTTGATAATGGTTCATATATGTGTTATCGATTTTTAGTAAGTGTTAGCAATTCTGAGACAATGTTTAAGAGAGATTTACAAATCTCTAAACAAGAATTAATTGTGCATGGATCATAATAAAAAGTGAAATTGATTACTATGTAATACTGAACATGGAGTGTTGAGAGGCGATTTTTACATCCACGATGTGGATAAACGTCAATATAGGTAAACATAAAAAAATATCTTTATGATAGAATTTTTATTAGTCCATTAAAAATTAATAATCACACACCACAAATAACAAATAATATAGATAGATCTGACCCCAATAAAACTCCCTGCAATAAAATCCCATGTGATTTAATAATTTGACCGGCATTGAAAACATTAGCAAGATTAAAGCCGTTAAAACATAAACAAAGGATATAAATATAATAATTCTTCATTTTATTTGAGAATGCAAAGGTGATAAGTGAATTTAGAGATCCATTAAAACAGTTCAGCATTCAATGCTTCATTTTCTCACACAGCTTTGATATCATTCTTGCATAAGGTCCCCGGTCATGGTCTGGATCTGGGGCTGGGGTTGGATCGGGAGGGGCTGCGGCTGGGGCTGGATCGGGAGGGGTTGCTGCTGGTTCGGGAGGGGCTGCGGCTGCAGATGGGGCTGGGGCTGGTTCGGGAGAGGCTGGCTCGGGAGGTGTTGCGGCTGCAGATGGGGCTAGGGCTGGTTCGGGAGGGGCTGCGGCTGCGTTAGGGGGTAGGTCTGGAGGCGCTGGGGGTAGGGCAGGAGGTGCTGCAGCTGGGGCTCGGTCTGGAGGTAGGTCTGGAAGGGCTTGGAGTAGGGCTGGAGGATCTGCAACTGGATAGACAGGAACTCCACGAGGGCGTCTAAGACAAGAAATAAGTATGATCAGAAGGAACACAAACAGCAGAAATAGAACCAGACTGGCCACCACAATGACCACTGGAATGACGAAACGGACCATTATAATTGTTACAATAGCAGTTCGGGGTCCTTGTCGAAGGCCACTATAATATAATGAAAAAGGGTAGAATACAACTAAACAAAATGCCGACCAGATCGCGGACCAAAGGAAACCCCTCCGAAACCGCTAAATCAACTCTTTCGATGGTTGTGCTTATGGAGGAATCTAGATTCTGCTTAATTCCTCTATTTCTTAGAAAAGATTATATAACGTTAAACTCAACTACTGCCTGCGCCTTGATAATTTAAATCGTAATCTCCTGGGCAAGAAAACCAATTGTACTGTTAACGACTAGTTCATGTTCATGAATTTCTGTTAAGAAAAAACAGTCGTAAATGCTAAAGATAGACGATATTAATTCAAATAGTCTACTAATAATTAAACATTGATAGATTTGCTGCAACAAACGAGCTTTGAGAGCAGTTTGCTCGCCACTTACATAACAAGGCGCGTTGCAATGTTTCGCGAGTTGATGATTCAATCCACAATGAAAATTATTTAAAAGAACTGGAGAGGGCAAGTAATTCTCTGTAAATGAAACCCCCTCAATAAATGTTCGCAGCACATATATATAGATATATGTACAGTCTCAACATTAATCCTGGACCTTCCTCATCCCATGACTCTGGACCTTCCTCATTCCATGACTCTGGACCTTCCTCATTCCATGACTCTTGACCTGCTGTGTGGTACATTTCCTCTTCGCTCACTTACATCAATATCCAATATTTACTTCCTTTAATTTATGCGTATTTCCCTTGTATTTCCATGTTGAACCAATCTCTATTGGAATTATCCCAGATCAATTAGGGTTTTAACCTAAAGCAACCCAAACCATACATTGGCCTCATTAAAATTTACAAGTTTTCGGTATCTTGATATTTTGAAGACAAATCTATATCAATTTTAATTAACATTTTAAATTCTATATCAATTTTAGCTAACATTTTAAACATTAATATCTGAATGTATAATTAATGTGATTATTACATTAAAAATAAAATAATTAATAATAAACACTTGTCAATTAAGTTGTTCTCAAAAACTAAAAATAAAACTATCCTCAAAATTAAGAAAAATATTAATAATTTAGGACCATTTTCTTTTATTAAAAATAAAATAATTAATAATAAAATCACTGTGTAATAATAAAATCATTATTAAGCAATAAATCCTAATAAATGTATTTAGAATAATTGATTGTTTGCCGATTTTATGTCAAAATATTTTGGGCATTCCACCAGCAAGCAGCAATATAAATTAGACACATTCGGTTTTGAAATGAAGCAACTTCGGAATTGAATCTTATATGATATGATGAGACTTCGTTGTTTGAACGAGATGCCAAATTATGCCACTCTTGTGCCTATGCCTCTTCCAATACTTCAGTGTGCCTATGCCTCTTCCAATACTTCACTAAAGTAGAGGTGTTTCCATTCCGTCCACTGTAAGTAAATAATATCTTTTGAATATAACTATAATAAAACCTACATCAATATTTGTATAATGGATAAAAAATCTACATGAAAAACATTTTCAATGTTTGTATATGGATAAAATATAAATGAAAAAACATTTTTTTTTTGCTATTTTGAAATAATTAAGTAAATAGAATTATACGGAAATCATTACACATGGTAAAGGAATTTAATAAGGAAATAGTAAATAACTATCAATTAGATGGTCTGACATCATAATCATTAAAAAAAAAAAAAGGTTCACATGAGATCCAAATCATAAGCTGGTAGAATTGGACTCACGAAGCAAATGGTCACATGACTTATGTTGAGTTGTGACAAAACATACTCTTTCTCAAGCGTTTGGAGGTTTCTCAAGCGTTTGACTTTTTGTTTGCCTAGAAACGCTTGAGATCTTTCCTGGTTAAATGTAGAATCCCTTCAGGAGTTTCTTGGGATTTGTAAACCATTTCTCCATTGATTAGATAAGCCATAAAGGATTACTATTGCCCCCATCTTTTGCTCTCGTATGTGCCGTGTGTGATGTGTTTATCATTCAATATTAATTAACTATTGTTTTGCAGGTCGATTCTCAACAAGTGGTATCAGAGCTAAGGTTGGGTGAATGTCTGTGAGAGCCAAGGGAAGATTGTCATTCGCGCACAGAGAAGGAAAGTTTGTTGCAAGGGAATCGAGGATTTGGCACTATGTCCATGAGGAGGAAAAACCCTACGAGTTTGAAAGGTTGTCAGACGTTGAGGAGAAAGTTCGGCAGGGCAACGGAGTTGGAAGCCATCGAAACGGTTAGAACAAGGTTTCCTCTTAGGTATATTGCTTATGTATGCCAATTTTTGCAGTTTGAAGGATGCACATGAAGTGTTTGTTGGAATGCCTCAATGAGATGATCGCTGACCATTATGATGAGTTGTCGGAGGAAGCAGAGTTAGATCTGGTGATGATGGTGGTAAGTCAAGCATGGAAGCAAAGTGTTGATGGGCTTACTTAGATTCAAAGAAATGGTGAAAGTCTTGAATGAAAATTTTGAGGTGGAGTTGTGTAAATGGGAATATGATTGTAAGACTTGGTTCGACATTCGTATCCTGGGTTTGAAATGTCACCAGTAAAATCTAGACGACCTAGATGATAGGAGGAGCATGCGGTATTCCCGAATACAATGTCTTTGAGGGAATTTTGGCTAGTTTTGGTCATGGGGGGAGAGTTAGTTCAAGAGTCGTCATTTTTGAACACATGTTTCTGGTAACTCGTAGCTTTAGAGCCCATGTATTGCATGTAATGAAGCATTAAAATTAGTTTGGAGGTGAGAGGTGAAGGCTCACTTGGCTGGCTTGGTCGGATTCGGTCAAGGAAGTGCATCTTTGTTGCTTATGGTGATGGAGTTAAGGGATGCAAATTGTGGCATTTTACTACCCACAAATCATCATTAGCAGATATGTGTACATGGAACAATCAGGATTTGTTCACCATCGCAAAGGGATATTTGTTGACAAACTATGGAAGTCATTTTATGGCCCGAATCTTAAGCAAGAAATGGTACAAGATGTTTGATTTCTTCATGGTGAGCCAAATTTTACAAGAAGTGGGTATAACCATTGTGTTTAAGGTATATTCATTATCTTGTTGATATATGGTATGCTTGTAGCAAGCACAAGCATGGTTGAGATCAACAAGTTGGCTCATTTGGCTAGGGCATTTGATATGAAGGATCTAGGAGAAGCTAAAACAAATCTTGGGCATGGAAATACATAGAGACAATAAAGATGGTAAGATTTGGTTATCACAACAGAAGTATGTGGAGAAGATACTTAGGAAATTCGGTATGAATAATGTGAAACAGGTAAATATCCCTTTAACTTTCCATTGTAATATTTATTCAGGTTTATGTCCTAACTAATGAAGAATAAAAGGGTTATATGTCTCATGTATCATATGTTAATAGGAAGTTTGATGTATGCGATGAAATGGTCAAATATTTCATGTGTAGTTGGTGTTGTCAATGGATACATGGAAAATCCAGGTAAAGCAATGAAATGGATGCTTCAGTATTTTAGAGGCACGAGTATCACCAATAGTGGTTGAAGCGATTTAGTTTGTGGTTATGTTGATTCAGTGGAGGTGGAGCGATCCATACTGGAGAAAATTGTGCATACATGTTCACACAACCAGTATTGTTAAAGAAGTTGCAATGGTGTTTGGCTTATCTTGTCTTGCAGGAAATTGATGTTTGATACATTGGGCAAGGTATCAAGGAATTGTTGTCAAGGTGGATATTGTTGAGTTGTGACAAAGCATACCCTTGTTGTTACATTCGTTTGGAGGTTTCTCAAGCGTTTGGCTTTCCATATTCTTGGAAACGCTTGATATCTCTCTTAGTTAAATGTAAAAGCTCGTGAGGAGCTTCTTGGGATTTGTAAACCATTTATCCATTGATTGGCTAAGAAAAAGAGGATTACTATTGCCCCCATATTTCATTCTCTTTTGTGCCATGTGTGATGTGTTTATCATTCTGTGTTCATTAACTAATGTTTTGCAAGCCAATTATAAACAACTCCAACATTTTCAACTGTAGAGGTCCAAAGGGTGAGAATCTAAAATAGGATGTCATATAAATCCCACTTCTCTAGATTCTACTAGGTCTGGAGGTGCCTAAGAATATTTATCAAAGGTCACATGAACTCAAAACACCAAGCTAATCATGTCAAACCCAAAGGCTGGCACACTCTTCTATCATTATATCATTATATTTAATTATATTCAAAGATTCAAAGTGAACATAAAGTTGATAATTTTTAGTCAAGTTGTTTTCTCTATTTCTCTTAGTATAGTGCATTGATTTTAGTATTTTTACGTGGATAAATTTGATTATTATATTTTGTGTATTGATTTCAATGTTATTTGTATAGTGACAAAGGCCACATGAAAAATATTTTCTCACTATTTTGAAATGAATGATTCAAGAGAATTATAGGGAAATCATTATGCCCACTGAAGAAATTTATTAGTGAGGTAGAAAATAACTAATCACTTATATGGATTGAGATTGTCATCATAGAAAAATAATTAAAGGAAAAGGCTCACATGAGCTTTAATAAAAAGTTGATAGAACTAGAATCATGAAGCAAAAGGTCACATTATTTCAATGTCTTCAACCGTATAAACCCATACGGTGAGAATTTGTATGGTAAGGTCATATAAGTCCCACTTCTTTGAGTTATATTGGGCCCAGTGCCTTCCTGGTAGTGCTCTCATATTCTTGATAACAAATCGTTTTTTGGGCCTAGGTGACATTGGAGAAAACAACTATTAATATTGAAAATGTAACGTACCTAACACCCAGGATGGGCCACGTCACACCAAACTCTCTTTATTACGACTCTGATACCACTTAATATACTAATAAGTTATGCATATGAACATATTTAAGAGAAATAATAACATAACACAACAATAATAATGCGTACATATAAACAATAGAAATTCCATAACAAAACATCATAATTCATAACATAGCATTTGCACAAACACATAAAGACATGTATATTTAGTTAATTAAACTCCAACCGTGTGCAGACCTTCCATGTTCCTCCCAGCCATATACCACACTACTCATAATATCAGCAGTGGATCACCCTCGAGTTGGGGATAAACTCTACCCGAGTAAAGGAATTTCTAAGCCAGTCTAAGGTCTGTCAATCAACATCAATTCTCAGCTTCAGGTGTTGCCTCTAGAAATCGGCCTACAGTCCCTCATCCCCCACATTCATGTCCCACCCCAATAAGTGTGCCCCTTCTCTGCTCAACAGTCCCTCGACTTCCCCACTTCCCTTCTGGGCTTCAGCAACATGCCAGACAGGGAGTCTCAGAGCCCTGTAGTCGCAACTTGGCCTCTAGAAACCCACCTACAGTCTCTCATCCCACACATGCATGTCCCACCCCAGGAAGTGTGCCCCTTATTTTCTCAACAATCCCTCAACTTCCCCACTTCCCTTCTGGGGCTTCAACAACAGGTTGAATAGGGAGTCTCAAGGCCCTGAAGTTGCATCTTGACACCTTGGGAATTAATTTGCAGCAATTCTATCACCTGGAGAGAATGTTCACGAGCCTAATAACCCACTTCTTCGACCATGGACCTGAAAACCCACCTCTTTAGAAACAACCATATTAGGTACAAGTACCGCCATGGAAATCGTAGTGTACCAAGGATCATAGGAAAATGTATTAATCCCCCATATATATATATATATATATATATATATATATATATATATATATATGCATGTGCCCTTAATGACACATGGCCCTCAAGGAACCCACTTTTCCCACTTGTAATTTGTTCCCTTCCCATAGGAACTTGGGATACCATAAAGTTATATCCATACTTTAGAATTTAGGAATAATAATATAATATTTCTTTGGGATTAATCCCTCTAGCTTAGCCCCTTCTTAGACTCTTATCCCACTTTTCCTTCCTAGTGGAGTTTAATCCCCCATCTATTTTATGTGGAAGGTCGGCAGTAGTGATGTACTTTATTAAAAATATGAGTGTTTACATATTACAATAATAGGCTCACTGGCCTTTATAATCTAAATTCTCTAGCCTAATAGTCACATAAGCATTATAGCCTGTAATAACTTGGCTCACCATCCTATAAAACATATTTACATTTACAATCGGGGATCGACCTAGGGTATTACATTCCCCTCCCCCTTATTTATATATTGTCCTCAATGCATTACATACATGTACCTTCAAAATTCTTCAAAAAGCTCCATGCCTTTGGTATTGGAATCTTGTTATCCTTTTGATGTTCTTCTTTTCAAGCACCAAATTCATGTATTCATACTTCAGCTGGAAGTCACTTGCTCTATTCCATAGAGTTGGTTCTGGAAATAATTTAGCTCATTGTTCCATTTGACACACCCTCATTATTATAGTTACCATTCCCCAAGCATCATTAAGTTTTATCTTCCTTGTTTCACTCACCCTTCCAGGCTCAAGTATCCCTTCACTTCTATACAGTCCCTCAACGATCCATCTTGCCAAGGATTTCACACAAAAGGAGAGCACCAATTAATTACTAGAACCCAACCAAGGTTCTACATTTATAGGGCTCCAGTGTCTCCAAAAATAGTTTATATTCCCAAGCATTCCAACTTTAATAAATAATTATCTCATATATATCACACACATACAGTCATTATGAGACAATTTTATAAAAACTTCATTTTGACATTCAAATTTATTTCATAAGGAAATTCCATATGAAATTATATCTCATAATTTTCTTGGCTATTGTAACAGAAGACATCGGTCTTTATGATGGCTCTCTGTAGCACCATACTTGAGACCACTTATTCTGCAATGCTACCATCTTGCATTCAGCCAACAAATCAGTAGTGTTTCTTGTACAATATACTTTCATTGCAATATGTACAAAATCTTACAAAGTGATCTTAGAATTGTATACTCTTAACAATTCAATCCCAACTATCAAACAATTTATTAGATAGAGTGATATTATCAATCTCTGCATAGGAATTTTTAACCATTAGGATTTTCATTTTTTTTCATCAACCTTATTTTCATTACTTTATTTCCTAAACGGAAATTTATTGTAGTCAATGCTCATGTGACTACTTGGCTTGCAACTTTCCTGTTGCAATGTCTAAAATCCCCTGAAATGTCCTCAACTCCATGAGTTAGTAAGAACTATGATATTTCAATTTTTAGCATAAATATTTCCATTAAATAGCATATATTCATACCTTCAAAAAAATGCATTCGAGCATAACAACTCTATCATGCATAAGTGCAACTCAACCACTTACACACTATGCATGAGTGCAATCCTCCATGCATATCAATTCAATGCACCTTTACATTAATTTCATAATTCCATTTATCTAAGTCATGTATCCCACCATTGGTAAATTGGAAGTCCTTGTCAATGCCTCAACACATTCTCCATACACTTCATATTACTTGCTCAACTATTTGGATGCCTTCCTTTTCAACCCAAACATTACACCAAGAATATAATCATGTGGTGCTAGAAAAAAGTTTGCAGTCCAAACATTATTTAGAAGTAAGAAGTTCATTGGATATGTGTGTGGCACATAGTCTTTCCATAACCAACCATGCCATGGTCTCATACATGACTAGATTTTTCATCATTTCTTCCTATAACAGGGTCATACCCTTTTGTTACTTTGGTTATTAACTCATAACCAACAATTTCATGACATGTTACTGTGTCACATGAATGCATTCAAAAGCTAAATAGATTTTGTAATTATTACAGGCCTCCAACCTTTACCACACCTAGTGGTATATTATTTTCATTAATGCATTCTAATAATACAATAATGTGATTTTCTAAAATAACTCTGGCTGAGGAAATTCTTACCTAAATTCCCTTCAACAATTATGCAATAAAAGTACATAAAACTCATACTTGCATAGCTGCCATTAAATAAATTTAATGCTACTTGGATAGTTGATAACAATAGAAGCTCTCAACCTTTTGTTATGAGCCTTATAATTCACACTTCATCTTGCTGTTGCTTCCTTCTATATGCAGGAACATTATTAGCAACACTTGCATCCATGCAATAATTATCTCTTTCCTGGCACAACATCCATCATTAGCAACTTCATAACTATATATATAACAATAGAATACTCCTACTCATCATCATGTA
>ML781431.1:110860-143578 GCA_009831015.1 Picea engelmannii | reverse complement strand
CCTCTGGCTACAAATATTGCTTTGAACTTTTCCACACTTCCATCAGCTACATGTTTGATCTTATAGATCCATTTGGAAGAAACCATTGATTTGTCTTTTGGCCTTGGCACAATGTCCCAAACATTGTTCTTTATAATAGACCTATATTCCTCAAGCATGGCATCCTTCCATACTTGTAATTTATCTTCTTATTCAAATGAATAAGGTTCGGCATCAATAATGTTTCTCATCAGTGCAACATAGCCTCCAAACCTATGAGGCCTCTTCCTTTCCCTGAAAGTTCCTTTGGGAGCAGTTATCCTTTCTGCTTCCTGCACTATTTCTTTAAGCCACCTTGGCTTCCTTTTGGCTGGAGGTTCTTCAAGAGTTATTTCTAACACTTTAGCGGGTTCTAGGGTCTCATTACTTGGCCCTTCACGAGGTTCATCTCTCTGATCATCTGACTCTTCATTTTTTAGAAGAGGGTGAAGTTGGTTGAAATGCTTCTGAATCATGTTGAAGCTCTCTGGATTTCTTAAATACGACTTCCTCATGGAAAGTCACATCTCTTCTTACCTCTATTTTCCTCTGGCCTGGTACATAAATCATGTAATCTTTGGAGTTCTCATTGTGCCCCACAAAAACCCCTTTCTTTCCTGAGGATTCCATCTTTGTCCTCTTTTCCTTAGGGACATGAATATACACAAGACATCCAAATATCCTTAGATGCCCTACTTCAAGTTTGGTCCCTGAGAAGACTTCTTCAAGAGTCTTGTTCTTCAAAATTCCATGTGGACACATGTTCTGAATGTACACGGCAGTGGAGGTAGCTTCTGCTCATAAAGAATTTGGTAGATCCTGGTGAAACATCATTGCTTTCGCTGCCTCACAAATAGTCTTGTTTTTCCTCTCAGCAACACCATTTTGTTGAGGGATATATGGCACGGTCAATTGTCTCTTGATTCTTGTTGACTTACAGAAATCCTCAAACTGAAGAGATTCAAACTCTCCTCCATTGTCCGTTCTAAGGATTCTGATGTGTTTCCATGTCTGCTTTTCAATAAAGGCTTTATACTCTTTGAATTTATCAAATGTGTCACTTTTAGATTTAAGAAAATATATCCAACATTTTCTTGAGTAATCATCAATAAAAATGACATAATACAAACAACCACTGAGTGAGGAAGATGACATGGGACCACATACATCAAAATGAACCAGATCTAAGATGCCCTGAGCTCTGTTGTCACTACTAGGAAATGATTTCTTTATATTTTTACCTAGCATGCATCCCTTATAAATTTCATTTTTACTAAGAGAAATAGAGGGCATGCCACATACCATGTTCTATAGATCTGGAAGAGATTTGTAATGAAGATGTCCAAGTCTTTTGTACCATAACTCATTGGAGCTAGTCACATCATGAGCCAATGCCTGAACTGACTGTCCCGACACGATGTGCAGTCCTCCACTGCAAGTTCCAATGGGTTATGTTGTACTTAAGTGGCTACCTTTAGCCCATAGTAGTGCCTTCCTGTCCTTTAAGATCACCAAATATCCATTGTCCTCAAGGGTTGCAATTGATAATAGATTCTTCTTGAGCCCTGGAACATATAATACTTCATCAACATGAATTCTAGCCCCAGATTCCAATCTGAAGGAGATAGAGCCTACTCCCTCTATCTTGTAACATTTTTCATCCCTAAGCTCAACCTGCTCTGCAAAATATTTTGTCTCGAAATCTGAGAGGATCTCCTTGTACCTTGTCATGTGCTTTGATGCACCACTGTCTACTAACCAAGTTTTCGGCCCCGTCGAAACTAAACAGGATAAAGCAGAAACCAAATAATATTCTTTCCTATTTTATTTCTCATTAGAAGGACTTTTCTGATTTCTTTTGGATTCATCATGCTCAGCAGTTGAGGCGTGACGTTTCCTTTCCTAGGATATTTCTTTCTAAACCAACAATATTTAGCAAAATGACCCAACTTATTACAACTAAAGTCTTTAATCTTAGATGTATCAATATTCTTCCCTTTGAATGTATCTTTGATGTTTGGCTTCCATTGAGAGCCTTTCTGGAAAGTGCCTTTCTTCTTTCCCTTGAATCTTGATGCTAAAGTTGAGTGTTCTTCTTTCGTTGGCTCACTCCTGGTAGCTGTGTGACTCTCCTCCTGGAGGAAATCATGCCATAACCTCTCAAATGTGGGTTGAATCTCTCTCCCACTTACACTGGATAAGAAGGTCTCCCATGAAGAAGGAAGACCATCAAAAATGGCCTGCACTAAATCATCATCGTCCACTGTCACCCCTGTGACCAAAGGTTGATCTCTGATATGAGCTATCCTAGAACAGAAAGATGCCATTGATTGAACTTTCTCCATCTTCAAATACTTAATCTTGTGCGTAAGTGTCCTTGGAGCTTGTTTCTCATACATATTCACCAAGGTATCCATACAGTCCTTGGAAGTCATCAGCGAATTCATTGCAGGCATTATATTGTCTTTGACTGAGTCAAAGATGATTCGCTTGGCCTTTGCTTGACTCTTCTTGAAAGTCGTTCTTCCTACATTATTCGTTGGTTCCTCCACCACTGTGGTCACATCCTACTCAAGATCATGCTCTTGCAAGATATTTGTTAACGGAGCTTCCACACATTAAAGTTGGTAGCTCCTTCAAGCCTATCTTCGGCCCTGACTGAAATGGAGGATGCCATGGTCCTCACACTGGAAACTTAATCAAGCTTGCTTGGATCTGTGTGTACCTGTTGTTGCACTTCAACACATTTAACACACCCTAAGCTACGATACCATGTTAAATTATGAGCTTGATTTCTTATGCGGATTAATTCTTTTATTTTCTTCAATACTTTGATTCCAGCTCAATATACTTCAACAATACCAAATCATAATCAAATAGAAATAACTATGTAAATGAGTAAACATGCATATCAGCAACACATATACCCTGGGGGAACCCTGTACAGGGAGAAAAACCCCAGCAAACAATATTCCTTTATTGCATTAATAATGTAGGATCTCTTACAAATATCCACCATGAATGTACTTCTCTCAAAGAGCTTGCCAAGATGACTTTGACCTGACAAAGACTTACAAGACCTTGCTGAAATACACCTTTGATATGCTACCTCTTTATCATTGATGTGCTCCTCTATTACTTCACCCTCAACCTGCATATGAAAACTTTGTTTCAAAATTGTGTTGCAAACATGTGTTGCAAAACTGTGTTGAGGAGAGGGTTCGACCTCTTCTTATATAGGCTGAAGAGGGGAAGAGGAGAAGCTAGAAATAGTAACATGATTGCATGCATTAGTCATAAAATAGCTTCATACTTTAGTTCGAACTTAGAACTAGACTTGAGATTGGTTACAACTCAGCATTACACTTTAGTTCGAACTTTATAACTAGACTTGAGATTGGTTACAACTCAGCATTACACTTTAGTTTGAACTTAGAACTAGACTTGAGACTGACATGATTTAGTTCGAACTTAGAACTAGACTTAATATTTTAGTTGCAACTCAACATTACACTTTAGTTCTAAGATAGAACTAGACTCAAGACTTTAGTTGCAACTCAACATTACACTTTAGTTCTAAGATAGAACTAGACTCAAGACTTTAGTTGCAACTCAACATTACACTTTAGTTCTAAGATAGAACTAGACTCAAGACTTTAGTTGCAACTCAACATTACACTTTAGTTCTAAGATAGAACTAGACTCAAGACTTTAGTTGCAACTCAACATTACTAAAAATAGAACTAGACTCAAGACTTTAGTTGCAACCCAGCATTACACTTTAGTTCTAACATAGAATTAGACTCAAGACTTTAGTTACAACTCTTGACAAGGCAATTCGAAATTCTCTTCATGGTGGATAATGTTTACACGTGCCAACGCACTAGATAAATACAATTACATCATTTGCAATATTAGGAATATCGTTTGTTTTTAGCTCATAGGAATTTTACATTCAACCTAACTTTTGCTAGATACCTTGACTTTTGTTCATGGCTCACAAGGTTTGACTAGGCTCATAGAGGTTGTATGTTCCCCCTGACTTTTGCACTAGTTTTTCTATGCTCACAAAGGTTGTACGTTCCCCCTGATTTTTGCATTAGACTCACATAGCATCTCGTTCATCCTGACTTTTGGTTTGACTCACAGAGGTTGTTTGTTCCCCCTGGCTTTTGTCAATACCTCACAAGACTGGTTGATTCTCCAAATCTCCCTGGCTAGCCTCAGGGTGGCCCATATGGCCTCTCATTGGAGAATGAATGTCGATGTTGCCAAATTTAGCAAGCACCACCAGGGGCCTACGCGTGGCTCAACCATAGAACGACATGTGGTGGGTGATATCAATGCCACATGGGCAGCTGACTGTATTGGGCAGCCAATCAGAGGGCACCACATGGACCAATTGGAAGGTTCCACGTGGCACCCACAGTTTTCCCAATGAGGGCTAAGTTCCAAAAGGTTTTTAAAAAAATGGTTGGCCACCGAACTGGCCAACAGATAGCAATGTTACAACGTATATATATATATATATATATATGGTATGAGCACTAGAGGACAGTTATGGGCTGACCGGTCGGTGGTCCCCTCGCTTTTTCAACCTTTATTCAAACAAACATACCAAAAGGGGGTTCAGTGGATTCGAACCCTGGACCTCCGGGGAACCAATGCCTTAATTTGACCTCCACCCATCAGTTGGCCTAACGGCCCCATTATTTCATCCACCGGTGTTTATTTATTTAAACCTACTTTTTCCAGAGTCAGAGGGGGTGCTCGACAGTACGATCAGGCATAGTTTATGAAGCAAGGATAGAGTATTAATTGCAGGTTGTAGGCACGGAAATCAAGACAGGATTTCTCATGGGCCTGGGAGTTCCAGAGTCATATTAAGGTGTGGAGACAGTGATTTTTGGGTAATTCAACGCCACGAATTCAATGGTTTTGTCTATTTTCTTATCTAAGCAAAGCTTCTACAGCTTAATTCCAGAATGAGGTATACTTATGTATTTTGCCAAATTCTTTTGTTGAGTTAATAAAAAGGCCTACCCATTTGAGAGCAGGACCTGGATATGTTGTCCACCCAGGAAGAACTATGTTATCAAGTTTTTGTATTCATATTTGATGCTTATGTCTCTTCATTATTGAGCTTTTCCTTCTTTATGGTGCACTTTAATTTATGTTCATTTAATACAATTATTTATAAGTCACATCGATGAAAAGATCCTGGATCATGTTGGCATCAAAGCAGTCATCTTTGACTTGAATTGTTGAGTGTGAATGCTTACTAGGGACAAGCATAAGCAGGGTGAAGGAACTCTTAAGACTTTAAATCCTGAAGTTGGTCGTGCATCTCAAAGGAATAAAATGGCCTAAGAGGACAAGCGTGATGAACAGGAGAAAAACGTCCATATGGTCTTTTATCGCATGTCAGAAATGGTCGAGTGAATGTATGGAGACTATGATAAGAGGATAAAGAATAAAGGAAAGAGAAAGGAATCATAAGCTGATGATAATGATTCAGTGAATCAAGGGGATGGAGGAGACCCTCTTGAGCCTCCATCTTCACCATCAAGTTCTAACTCTTCTTCCTCCAAGTATTCTAATCATTCTCATCATTCTAGCCAAAAAACTTCTTTTAAGAAACCATTATTAAAGCTTGGTATAAAATTTTCTTTACCTATGTTTAATGGAGATGCTAATCCTGAAAAACTAGATAATTGGATCTAACAGGTTGAATTATATTGTCGTGTTCAACAGATTGATAAAGAGGAAGTTAAAGTGCAATTGGATTCTCCTCAGTTGGAAGGCACCACTCTCGTGTGGTGGGAGAGAACACTTCAAAACAGAAGTAAGTGTGGTAATCTTCTTTCCACATGGTCGGATTTAAATCAGTGATAAGGAAGCAATTTTATCAATTGGGTTATTTACATAAAGCAATGATGGAATGGAAAACCTTAAGACAAAGTAAAGGTCAAATTGTACAAAGTTTCGTGGAATAATTTAGGAAGAAATCTCTTGCATTAAACATTCTTTTGGATTCTTATGAAACTTTAATGAAGTATATTGGCACACTTCATAGTTATATTCGTCATAATTTACTATTTTTTAACCCCACCAGTCTTGATGAAGTTTGTGTGCAAGCCACTCACCTTAAGAACAGGGGAAAGCATGTTCAAGAAGATCCCACAAAGAAGCATTCCAATCTCCCACATAAGCAGTTTAAGAATTTTAAAAGGAAGGACAAAAAGACCACCACTATAAAGAGAGAAGAAGGAAAGCCATATTGCACTCATTGCAAGAAGAATGGTCACGATGATGAACATTGTTGGAAACTACATCCAGAGAAGAGATCAAAATAGTTCGGTGGAAAGGGGAAGACAAAGACCGTTGCTAGAGTGCAACACGATCTTGGTTCTGATTCATGAGACGAAGGAAATATCACAACGGTTGGAGTACAAGGTAAATACTCCCTTCATGCTAGTTCAAATTTCAATGATGAATCTCATGATGATGAAAGAAAGAGGAATGAATTATTTCATATAAGAGTTGTATCTAAACACACTAATATAGATACATTATTTGATTCGGGTTCCCAAGTAAACTTGATATCTAAAGCACTTGTCAAAAAGATGGGTATTGAAATTAAACCACACCCAAATCCTTATCCTCTTGGTTGGGTATGTGATAAAGAAAAACTTAATGTCACCAAGCAATGTAGGGTCAGATTTGCTATTGCTTCAAAGTTGATTGATGAAGTGGATTTGGATGTTGTATCACTTGATATATGTGGCATAATGTTGGGTATTCCTTATTTTTATGATAGAAAAGCATTCTTCTTTCGTCATGCGAACAAATAGCACCTTACAAAAGGGGGAGTGGAATATATTGTTATAGCCCACAGCATGAGGGTAAACACAACACTTGTTAGTGCAAGACACATGAAGAGACTCATAAACACTAATAATAAATATGTAGTCACGGTCGTAAGGGAAAAATATGTCGGAACATCCGACGCTTTTCAAGGATGTGATCCTTCTCATAAGAAATAATTAATTGATATTGTTTATAAGTATGATGATATTTTCCAGGAACCAGATGGATTACCTCCTAAGAGGTAAATCCAACATGAAATACATTGTCAGTAGGATTCTCCTCTTCCTAATGTGGGCATGTACAGGATGTCAGTTGTAGAGATGACAGAGATCCAAAAGAAGGTACAAGGCTTATTGGATCAAGGGGTCATCAAGCCCAACTCATCTTCTTGTGGTTCTCCGATCGTGATGGTGCCAAAGAAGGATGGCACATGGAAAATGTATGTCGATTACTGAGCTTTAAATAAAATCACGGTGAAAAATCGATATCCTCTTCCTTGTATAGATGATTTACTTGATCAATTAAAGAATGTTGTTTATTTCACCAAGTTATATTTGCGCAGTGGATATCATCAAATCAGGGTTGTAGAACAGGATGCATGGAAAACTGTCTTTAAAACCAAACAAGGAGTGTTTGAGTGGTTATTTATGATGTTTGGACTTTGTAATGCTCCGACAACCTTCATGTGTGTGATGAATGATACATTTAGGCCATTTCTAGAAGATTTTGTGATTGTATATTTAGACGACATTCTTATATTTAGTGGGACTTGGGATGAACATGTAAGGCATGTAAAGCAAGTATTGGATACTTTGCAAAGGGAAAATTTGAATGTAAAATTGTCCAAATGTGAATTTGGTAAGACTTCACTTGTATAATTAGGTCATATTATAGGAGGAGGGTAATTGAAAATTGATCCTTCCAAGATTGATGTAATTGTAAATTGGCATGAGCCCAAAAGTGTAACCGAAATACAGAGCTTCTTATGTGCAGTCCAATACTGGAGGAGATTCATTTCAAACTTCTCCTTTATAGCATCTCCTTTGCATGCCTTAACCAATGTGAAGAACACTTATCAGTGGGGAGGAAACAAACAAAAATATTTCGACACTTTGAAGGAAAATATCAGTATCGCACCAATGTTAGCACTACTAAATCTTCAATAGCCTTTAGAGATCGAGATATATGCCAATGGGTACGCCATGGATGCAATAGTGGTGCAATATCGTAAGCCTATCTGTTACCACTATGAAACTTTTAACCCATCTATTGTTAACTATCCTACATATGATAAAGAGGTGTATGCATTAGTTCAAAGTGTAAATAAATGGAAGCACTAATTGTTAGGGAAAGAACTAATAATACATATAGATCATCAACCCTTACATTATCTCCAAGAACAAACCAAACTGCAACAATCTCGACATTACAGATGGATGGGTTTTCTTCAAAAATTTCATTTGGTAATCAAATACAAAAAGGGTACGAGTAACAAGGTAGCTAATATGCTTTCTATACCTCCTATTGTTGCTTCTTTATATCATGATAGCTATGTGGAACAATATGTCGTTGATGAAGATTTTAAAGAAGTTTTTGAGAAGCTAACCCATGGTGCACAGGTAGAGAACTATTGTCTGCGGGGAAAACTACTCTTTTATCTTGGAAAGATATGTATTCCTACAAGTGAACGAATCCATGTAATATGAGAAGCTCACACTTCTCTTGTGTCTTGACATTTTGGGGTAGGAAAGACTATGGCTCATTTGTAGAGGTTTTGTTACTGGCCTCAGATGAAAGCAATTGTAACTAAATATGTAAAGGGGTGTGTGATGTGTTCTACTTGTAATCCCACTAATATAAAACTGGGGCTATAATCACAACTTCATGTTCCATCCCATCCATGGGAAAGTATATCCATGGATTTTTTAGGGGGTTTACCAATGTCAAAAAGGGGTCATGACTATTTGTATGTTGTAGTGGATAGGTTCAGCAAGATGTGTATCTTAATGCCATGCAAAAAGAAGATCACTACTGAGAAGACTACTAATCTCTTATTTCATTATGTTTGGGTCCACTTTGGGTCATCATGAAGAGCACATCTCAATATTTCCAATGGCATAAATGGTTCATCAAACGGAGTTACAGATCGAAAGATATGGCCACTCAAAGTTTGGGCAAACAGGTAAAGTCAACCAGGGGACACATCAGCATCCATACTGTTGACTTCAGCAGTTGAATGGATAGGGTTACATCATCAAGAGGTAGTTTTGACATCATCATGCCACGTGGCATTCCCACAGCCTTCCACGCTTCAAACAGATTTGGTGTTTTTAGGGCGCCAAGTGGGAAAATGGAAATTTTCCACGTGGCACCACCAGGGGCCGACACGTGGCTCAACCATAGACCGACATATGGAGGGTGATGTCAGCACCACATGGGAAGTTGACTGTATCAGGAAGCCAATCGGAGGGCGACACATGGGCCAATCGGAAGGTGTCATGTGGCACCCATGGTTTTCCCAATGAGGGATGAGTTCCAAACGGTTTAAAAAAAAAAGGTCGGTGTCAGAATCGGCGACCGGACCAGCCGATGGCTGGCAATGTTACAATGTATATATATATATATATATATATATATATATATATATGGTACGAGCACTAGAGGATAGGGATGGGCCGACCGGCTGTCACCGGAACCAGCGGTCGATCCGACGGTCCCCCCTCCTTTTCAACCTTTATTCAAACAAACATACCAAAAGGGGGTTCGGTGGATTCGAACCCCGAACCTCCAGGGAACCAATGCCTTAATTTGACCTCCACCCACTGGTTGGCCTAACGGCCCCATTTTTTCATCCACTAATGTTTATTTACTTAAACTGACTTTATCCAGAGCCAGAGGGGGGCACTCGATGGTACGGTCAGGAACAGTTTACGAGGCAAGGATAGAAGATTAATTGCAAGTTGCAGGCATAGAAACCGAGATGGGATTTCTCATGGGCCTAGGAGTGCCATAATCAAATTGAGGTGTGGAGACAGTCATTTTTGGGTAATTCGACGCCACGAATTCAATGTTGTTGTTTTTTTTTATGATCTGAGCAAAGATTTTGTGGATTAATTTTAGAATGAGGTATACTTATTTATTTTTCCAAATTCTTTTGTTAAGTTAATAAAAAGGCCTACCCATTTGAGAGAAGGACCCAGAGATGTAGTCCACCAAGGACGAACTCTATTATCAAGTTTTTGTGTTCATATTTGATGCTTATGTCTCTTCATTATTGATCTTTTCCTTCTTTATTGTGCACTTTAATTTATGCTCATTTAATAAAATTCCTTATAAGTCACATCGATGAAAAGATCTCAGATCACTTTCCTTGACTGGACATATCATGCCTCGTAGTGTCTTGCACCATTCTCTTCTCTTTTCCTATCCCATTTGGTTTCAATTTGACATATATAGTCAATTTCTAACATTTTCAATGCTACCCAACATCTTCTTTTCTAGCTTCATAGAGATTGACTGGAAGTAGTTGACATTGCTTTTACTTGTCATCATAAATTCTAATGATACTTCCAACCTCTTGGAATATCACCAAAAACTCTTTTCCCCTTGAGATGGATTATTTTTAGGTACCATCTCTTTTGAATTCTATATCAACCATAGAATCATTTTATTCATCATGGTTCCTTATTGATTTCCTTTCAAGAACTCACTTCCATGCTTCGGTCTCATTGACTTGTCCTCCCATTATACCCTGGTAATGCACTCAATAGCTTGGAACATACCCAACATTCCTCTTCATTGGTGTCACAATTCTTGAGTGCTACCATAGACTCAAATAACTTGAATCCCACATAGTAGTACCCTTTTCCACTATCTTCCAGTTACTCTTGGACTTTATCAAATTTTTGAATGCCTTGAGATTTATTTAATGCCTTCCCTAGAAGTATGGCTATATACCTCCAGAACCAATCTGCACATGATGCATTTCTTATGCTTCTGCTAGAATTCCTTTAGCATACAAGCTCTTCATTACTTCACCCCTGAAGTTATAACTTTCATACCATGCTTTCACTACACTACTCTGATTACAATAATGGAGGTACTAACCCCACAACTGTATGACTGATCCTTGTAGGTGTTTCCCTTGTATCCATGTATACACCAAGTCTTTTTTATCAGAATACTATCACCTAGACAAGTACCATTCCTTTATGAATAGTTCTTCCCATAAAGTACTTATTTTTTTGTACCTGGATATCCTCCAAAGTGAATGGACCTTCATTACTTCATCTACTAATGGTATACTCTTGCCACTAGATTCCATTGAGCATTATGTTTAACATGAGTGGATTTTTTTTTTAATAGTGGATCTCCAAGCCTTCATGGTTTCACCTAGAATCATACCTCCACACTCTTCAATCATAATCGTTGATCGTCTTGTGAGATTCTTGTCATAAAACTCTTTCCTTGAGTACCTATGTTTATCTTTAACTAGATTTCAACCTTCTCACCTGTTATGAAAACCATCTCTCCACACTTCCATTGTGTTGGTATCTTGCATACCCATTACTCCTATTGTATCATAAAACATAGATGATCTCTCTCTTACTCAAAATCCCCCAATTGGTATGCAAATTTTTCATCCTGAAGTCTTATTCCAAATTATAGTTCCATTGAAAATATTATATCTTACTCACTGAGTATAGCCATTTTTAGCTGGTAGCTTCCTCAAGCAATCATTCCACATTTTGAAGAACCGAGCTTGCCCTGTTCCTCATATCGAGAAATGCCACTTTGATAAAGACAATTTGTTGGGTTTTCTCATCAACCTTAATCTCTACTTGCATCACATTTATTATATAAGATATAAATTCTAAAAATTATGGTTAAAGCAATCATATAATTATGGTAGCATATGCACAAGTTTTCCCCTTTATGGTCACCATAAATCTTCTTTATGATTTTCTGTGAATTATATTGCTTATCTCATAATTCTAGGTGATTACATGGATTATTTTGTCCAATACCTTTCCATAAACCTTCCATCAACACTTAGTCATTTTTCCATCTATGTGGACTCGTGAACTCATAATCTTGTAACCTTCCTTTCATAAGTCCATCCGAGAAGTCTCAACACTTAACCATTTTTCCATCTACTCAAACTCGCAGACTCACAATATTGTAACCTTATTTTCATAAGTCCGTCCGAGATGTCTCAACACTTAACCATTTTCCCATTTATGCGGACTCATGGACTCACAGACTCATAATCTTGTAACCTTCTATTGTGACAGACACTACAACCCTCCATTTTCTCTCCTTTATTTTGTGTAAACCCCTGGAAAATGGAGCCCCTCATATTTTGAGCCTAAGATAAATTCTTGTGGGTCTCTCTCTCCAACTGAAGATCTTTATAAGAATCAGGTTTCCCTTAGAAAATCATGTTTGAATGAAAGTATTTGAAGACTTGGTTTTTTAAATCCAAACAGTTGAAATCGGCCAAGTTAATAAGAATCGGAAGAGTTACTTCAAACTCCTCTGATTCATATCGGAGGATTTATTTATTTCATCTCTGATATGTAATTTTATTGCACAGGTTAGAGGAAACTCCTTCGATATGAGTCGGAGGAGTTACTTTTAACTCCTCTGATTCGTATCGGAGGAGTTTCTCCAATCACTTCCGATATTATCGGAGAAATGTTTTTCAAGCTCTATGACCTCAACCACTCAACCTACCCGCATTTAATGTTGAAAAGGCCAACAATATATATAATCAGAGCATGTCTGAGGTTATTTCTATGCTTTCTAATTATATCAAGTGAGAAAAGCTTCTAAAATATCGATCACCCCAAGTCATTCCATTCGATCTTGCAACTTATCAGTGACCTCCACGTGGTGTTAGGATCCAGGTAAGGGAATCTTTTCTTTGATTATTTTAGAGTTAAGGTTAGGTCTCCTTTCAATTTCTTACTTTTTTTTTTTTTTTTCTTTCTTCATTGCCTCAATTGGTCAGTTTTGCCCCGCCACCATACCCTTGGTTACCTCTACAATTAGCATATGCCAATGTGTTGTGCACCCTCTTACTGTTATAA
This sequence comes from Picea engelmannii, assembly GCA_009831015.1. Taxonomy (NCBI): domain Eukaryota; kingdom Viridiplantae; phylum Streptophyta; class Pinopsida; order Pinales; family Pinaceae; genus Picea; species Picea engelmannii. The sequence continues at coordinate 130,598 of ML781431.1, read as the reverse complement.
TGATTTTTTATTTCACCCAGAAACACTTTCTAGTCGGCCCTAATAGCAATCACGAAAGCACCGTTTCTCCAACCTTAGAATGAAATTGTTATGAACATAAAAATACACATAAATGAGATATTAATAAATATAACAAATAAATGATAATTAATAAATAATGAAAAGACATGGCTATTAATTATGGGAACCCCTGCGTGGGTATATAAGCGTGCCCTCATTTCTAAATTGTAATCATCATATTATTATTCAATATTCAATACATATATTATTTCATTTCTATAGTTCCTGGGTTTTTTTGTAACATTGGTATCAGAGTGACTCCTCGACAATTGGGTTAAAATACGACCATCAGATCCATCCCCGTTGTCCCATTTTTTCACCCTCAACCTCCACGTCCTGCTATCTTTTCCCTCATCCCTGCTTTTCCTAACCTCCATGTCCCCGCTACCCACCTTCTTCTTTCCCGTTCCTGCCTCCCCCTGACCACACTCCCACATTTTTTCCTCGCCCCCCAACCCCCACTCACGTAACTCTCCTTACTACCTCCTATAACCCTCCCGACTCCCTCGCGGCCTCTCCCCACTCCCCCGTGACCTGTTCCCACCCTTTATCCACTCCCTCGTAACCCTCCCCCACACGTCACAACTATTCCCCACACTCTTGTCACTCATGTTGACCACACTCCTATAACAACTGTTCATGTAACCTCCGTAGACCCTCGTCCCATCTACTACCCCGGACACACTTCCTGAAACCATACTCTCATGCAACCCTCTATAAACCCTACCCTGACACACTTTGTCCCATCCCTATCCCCTACCCCCCTGACCTCCGCTTCTATCTGTAAATTCTAACCTTGTACAATGTCTATTGTAAACAGATATTAAGATAAGAACAGAAAAGATACAATGGCAAATACAAACATTACATAGATATTTTTCCCCTGGAAACCCAAACAGAGAAAACCAACATATATTATATTCATTCATTGTGTTACATTGTTTACAATACAATATACATATAGGAGCTAGCGGCATCCAAAACCCTAACCCAATGACCTGGATTAGTCCAAAACCCTAATTCCTTAACCGGAAATAGAAAACCATCGGCAAAAACCATGTGTCGAAAAAACCACCTAAATACATGACACTTTTCCCAAGGTAGGTATCATGTTTCCCGAGACGGAAAAAAAAATTATGGGGGCGCTGCACCCCCCTCTAAAGAATATAACACATACCCAACACTATCCTCGTTCCATGTTCCTTCTACCCCCGACTAACAAACCTCCGACAGACCCGCGAACAGTCAATCCGTCAACACAATTTCCCAACAGCCTCCCTAACATATTCCCTACTAGCCTCCTCCACCGGCTTATTAAATTGTACGTACAGTCATACGATTTCAAGAATCCACTTTTATATATATGAATATATAAAAGAAATTAATTTATAAATTTTATTTTTTTTATATTTAAAAGTTAAATTAAGTTATTAAAATACTTTAAAACTCTATATTAAGAGATTGAGTAATTAGGGGTATCCTAATCGAGTCAAAATTGCGGGAAATTATTCACCCCCAAATACCAGAAAAATGTCAGAATTAAAAAAACAAATCGAAAAAATAGACCAAGAATGCAAAAATGCCCGACAATTACTCGAAAAAGCATTACAAAAAACTAATGAGGAGTTGTGAGAGGAAATAAAGGTCAGTAATGAGGCATCCAGACGAGATTTGACCCATAATATTAAAGAAAAAAATTTAAAGGAAGTCAGAATAGAATTACGAAAAGGCATGGAAACTCTTAAACAAGATCTTAAAGACGATATTTTTCAAGAACTCGGGGTTAACCTACAACGAGGTTTGGGAAACTTTAAAAGAGAAATAAAACATGATTTGCAACAAAGTCTTGTTCTAATAACACAACATCAGGAAGAAAATCATAATGAGATTTTAAAATTAATAAAAGCTCAAGGGCACCAACAAGCCGCCCAATCACATCCAAGTGACTCAAGCACATCTAACACATCACCACCACCGCCTCCCTACAATTCAAATTCCCAACCTATATCACAATATCAACCCTTAATGATTCCCAAAGCCAAAATTGAACTATCAAAATACAATGGAGGCGATAACCAATGCGTGGCTTGGTTTAACAAAACTGAAGAATATTTCCATATATATAATATTACAACCGATGAAGAAAAGGTTAAATATGCATCCATGTACCTCAAAGGCACTGCATACAATTGGTACCTATGGTGGAAAGGAAGAATCCAGTCATGCACTTGGAACTCCTTCAAAAAAAAAAATTTAAAAGATTCCAGGGCATTTCAGAGCAAGAATGTTTCTCAAAACTCACCAGGTTACAACAAAAAGGCAGCATAGATGAATTTACACACCAATGGGAAGCCCTTTCCACCCGAGTATTTGGATTATCTGATAATCAATTACTCCAGTCTTACATAGGTGGCCTCAAGCCACATATCCAAGACGAGTTAAAGTTGCATGAGGTCACAACTGTTGAAATAGCAAGACATGAGGCAAAAGCAGCAGAAGAAAAGTTAGAAGGCCAATCAAGATTTGGCAAGTTTTATTCAAGAAGAAACATAACCCAGAACATAAACACAGAAACTGACAAATATATACCACCCAACTTACGAGAAGATAATAGAAGAAGTTTGGATAACCAAAGAATAAGAGAAGGCAAATGTTAACATTGTTGAGAAAAATGGGACCCAAGACACAGATGTCGCATAGAAGACAATTCAAAAAAATTATATACTTGTCAAGCATAAAACAATGATGAATCAGATTCAGAAGAATCAGTAACTGAAGAAATGGAAAACAGCCAAAATGACGTGTCAAATATCATGGGTATCGACACACCAATAATATCATTAGAAACCATCATAGGCATTAGCCAACCACAAACGCTCAAATTAAAAGGACACATAAAAAAAATTATTGTCACAGTATTAATTGACACAGGAAGTACCCACAACTTTCTCAACATCAATGTTGCAAGGAACCTCAAATTATTTGTATATCCAGTCCCAGATATGAAGGTTATGGTTGCAAATGGTAAGAAAATCGGAAATGTAGGAAAATGCCATAAGGTGAAATTCCAAATTCAAGATGTCAATTTGGAATCCAAATTTTACACCATACCCCTAGGAGGAGTAGACGTGGTTTTAGGAGTCGAATGGTTTCAAACTTTAGGCACATACTCATTCAATCATCAAGAGCATTTCATCAAATTCAAATGGCAAGGGAAAACATATAAATTATATGGGTTTCAACCTCCCCAAACACAAGTTGTTTCATCCCAACATATGGAAAAGATGATCCGGAAAGGAGAAACTGCCTATTTTATCCAATGCCACCAAATGGAAATACAAGAACCAAAACAAGACTCTAAAAATTCAAAAATCCAAGATCTAATTGGAAAACACAAGAAGGTTTTTCAATATCTCCCCGTGGAATTACCACCATAAAGAAGAATTGAACATATAATTGAAGTTAAACCAGGATCAAGTCCAGTCAAGGTTAGACCATATAGATACCCCCATCATCATAAAACAGAAATAGAAAGATTAGTCCAAGACTTGTTAAAATGTGGTGTTATCACAAAAAGTAGAAGCCCATATGCAGCCCCAGTTGTATTAGTACAAAATAAGGATGGTTCCTTCAGATTATACATAGATTATCGTGGGCTTAACAAAACAACAATCAAGAATAAATTCCCCATTCCTTTCATCGACAAAATGTTGGATGAACTTCATGGAGCCAGATTTTTTTCAAAACTTGATTTGAGATCGGGATATTACCAAATTAGGGTAAGATTAGAATATGTACCCAAGACCTCTTTCCAGACTCACGAAGGACACTACGAATTCAAGGTGATGCCCTTTGGGCTAACTAATGACCCTGCTACCTTCCAAGCAGTTATGAATGAACTATTTCATCCACACCTAAGAAAATATGTCTTAGTCTTCTTTGACGGCATTCTGGTGTATAGAAAAACATGGAGGGAACACATCAATCATTTGGTACAAATGTTATATATTCTAGAAAAAAATAAATTCTATGCAAAAATGTCAAAATGTACATTTGGCAAGGAGGAAGTAGAGTATCTCGGTCATGTTATATCCAAAAAGGGAGTCAAGGTAGATCCAAATAAAATCAAAGCAATTATAGAATGGTCCAGGCCTAAGAGTATATATAAGTTAAGAGGATTTTTAGGCTTGGCAGGATACTATCGAAGATTCGTCAAAAATTATGCTCATCTAACTGTCCCCCTAAAAAATATCCTAAAAAAAACTCCCTTCAATGGAATGAAGAATCTGAAAAATGTGTTGAAAATTTAAAGAAAATTATGTCCACAACCCTTGTGTTAGCTACACCTGACTTTTCAAAACCTTTAATAATTGAATGTGATGCCTCAGGTTTTGGGATCGGAGTAGTCTTGATGCAAGATGGACACCCAATAGCATTTGAAAGCAAGAAACTAAACAAAAAATAATGCTTGCAATCTACATACAATAAAGAAATGCTTGCAATCATGCATGCATTAACAAAATGGCGAGAGTATCTATTGGGAAGCAAGTTCTTGATACGTACAGATCATAATAGCCTACAATATTTGTTACAACAAAAAACATTGACTATTGAACAACAGAAGAGAAAATTTCCACATTTGATATGGAGATATTACATGAGAGAGGGAAAGATAACATAGTGGTTGATGCCCTTTCATGGAAAGATGAAGAAGCACAAGTTTTTGCAGTATCAATAGCAATTCCAAAATGGTTGAAATAAATCTAAATTGAATATGCCAAAAACACAAAGACATGTTCCATAATCAATTATTTAACCCAATACCCCAAGTTTGAATGGAAGAATGACATCTTATGGTATAAGGGAATAATTTATTTGAATACCAATTCGAAATTTAAAACCAAGGTACTTCAAGAAGCCCATGATTGTCCGGCCGTAGGTCACAACGGATTTTTCAAAACATATTATAATGCTCATCAATCATTCTTTTGGAAAGGGATGAGTGTAGATATTCAAAAATATGTATCAAAATGTGACCTTTGCCAAAGAAACAAGAGTGAAAATATATTAACACCCGGTGTACTCCATCCGTTACATATTCCTAACCAAAAATGGGAAGAAATTTCAATGTATTTCATTGAAGGATTACCCATATAAGAAGGAAAAGATAAAATATTAGTGATAGTAGACAGACTAACCAAGTATGCACATTTTATGGGAGTAATAAAAACAGACTCCGCAAAACAAATAGTTGAAGTCTTCTGTAAAAACATTTATAAATTACATGGTTTCCCCAAGGTCATCGTCAATGATAGAGATGCCAAGTTTAAAGGGAACTTTTGGAGTGAGTTTTGCAAAAAAATAGGGACATCTCTTAATATGAGTTTAGCTTACCATCCTCAAACAGATGGCTAAACAGAAATTGTCAACAAATGCTTAGAAACTTACCTTCGTTACTTCGTCACCGATAAACAAAATAAGTGGTTTCAATGGTTGCACCTCGCTAAATGGTGGTATAACTCCACATATCACACATCGGCTAAAATGACACCATTTCAAGCTCTTTATGGATATCAACCACCATCTTGGTAAGAGTTAGCCACAAATCAAACAAAAGTTACATCAGTAAAATATCATTTAGACGAAAGTCAAAAAGTTGTTCAAATACTCAAGGAAAACTTAGCAACAACAAGAAACAGAATGAAGCAACAAGCTGACCAACACCAAACAGAAAGAGAATTTGAAGTTGGAGAATGGGTATTTGTAAGACTTCAACCCTACAAATAGTTATCTCTTAAACACCAAGGAAAGAATAAATTGGCTCCGAAGTTTTATGGACCATATCAAATTAACAAAAAAAACAGTCACATAGCTTAGGGGTTGGAATTACCAGATAAAATCCGTATCCATAATGTTTTTCACGTATCATGTCTAAAAAATGTTGCAAGGAAACACAAAAAGGTGCAAACACTGCTCCCTATGTTGGATGAAGAAGGAAGAATCATTTTAGAACCAAAAGCCATTATTGCCACTAGAGAAAAAAAGTTGTGATCTCACGTAATCAAGGAATATTTTATTAAATGGAAAAACCTTCTGGAAGAAGATGCAGCATGGGAATCAAAACATTTTCGCCAGTTACACCCGTCATGACCACTGCTTTGAGGACAAAGAATTTTTAAGGGGAATGCAATGTTATGAACATAAAAATACACATAAATGAGATATCAATAAATATAATAATTAAATGGTAATTAATAAATAATTATTAATAATGAAAAGACATGGCTATTGGTTATGGGCACCCCTGTATGGGTATATAAGTGTGCCCTCATTTCTCAATTGTAATCATCATATTATTATTCATTATTCAATACATATATTATTTCATTTCTGTAGCTCCCGGGTTTTTTTGTAACAGAAACCCTAAGTCCTACATAGTCATGTTGATCCATGCAATTTTGTATCGGAAGGGGTCTTGGTAACCCTTTTGATGTGATCGGAAGAATTCCAACCAAATATCTTGGGTTAATGCTCGTTCTCAGTGAAATAATACTAAAATTCTTACCCTCACTCTCGAAACCCTTGTTCTTTCTATTTGAATAATTGTTACTAACTCCTCCAAACACATCGGAGGAGTTATTACTAACTCCTCCAATGTGTTTGGAGGAGTTGCACATAACATCTCCGCGTTACTCGGACCATTTGGATATAACTCTTCCGACCATATCGAAGGAGTTATTACTAAATCCTCTGATATGATCGGAAGAGTTTAGATTGACATCGTCGATCTTTACACGCATTCAAGACTTTTGGTAAACTCTTCCAATGACTTATTGGAATAGTTGGGATTTAATCCTTTGACCTCATCGGAGGATTTCTTACTAACTCCTCTAATGTGATTGGAGGAGTTGTTCTTAACATCTCTTATCGGAAAAAAAATTCCCCTGCTTGTATCGGAACACTTAGAATAAACCTATCTGACCTACATAGGAGAATTTAACATATGAACCTCCAATTTTTCTTTTCAAAATCCTATTCTCCACCCTTTCCTCCCCAAGTTTTACTAGGTTACTTAAGAGTGCCTACTAGTATCTTGATATCCTTAGAGGAAGACTCTCTATCCCATAATAGTCTCAATAACTCTGGTAATTATAATCATTAGTTTCATTGAATTGTATGTTATATCCTATTATGCGCCCTAAACTTATCTTTTTGGTAGGTTATAACATGTCACCACAAAATAAAAAGGCAGGAAAGGCATCGAGCACTGAAGCCTCTAGCAGTTCCCAGCAAGTAGAAGAGATAAATATTATTGGGGCCACATATGATGATACGGTTGGACTTCTAGAAAAGGATGGAGAAACCTTGAAATGGGGAGAAGTTTATCACATGTTCAAAAAATCAAATTTCTTCGCCGAAGTTGAAGACCCAGATGAGCTTCAAGCATCTAGAAACATTAGGAAATCAAGTGTTAGGGTCCTAACCCGCACATAGGTAGATCAATATATTTGGATGTAATAAAGGTCAATATTAATAAGGCATTTCAATAAAATAGAATAAGGCGGATGTAAGAAGACCTAATAGAATCTTTCGCTTCTAGAAGGATCTTCCTCTAGATTCTTCTCTTGATAGATGTATTTAGTATAAATAAGGGTTGAGGGTATGAAAACCCTAGCTTGGAGATTATTGTAACAGAGCGTTGCTCGACTAGATGTTGCCCCCTCGAAGAGGCCCATGAACATTTCTTTCTGAATCAAAGTGTTATTTATGTTGTTGTTCTTATAACATTTATGTGTTATTGTGGATATTATGTTGGTTATATTACTGTTATTCTGCCCTTTCTAGCATTTTATTTATGTTATGCATATTTATTATATTTGGTATCTTGCAAGTGGTATCAAAGCACTTTCCTTGGCAGAAATTGTGGGAATTTTTTTCAGGGTAGAGACGTATTCCGGTGTCTTTAAGCCACAAAGATCTATCATTACGTGCATAAACCCGCGGTTGAGGGATTCATACATGCAGGAAATAAAAGTGGTTCTTAAGCGCACATATGTTGGCCACCCTTGTAACTCATGTTGGTACCCCTTCGAGTGGTAGCGCATCAAACAACACCTGTGTACGGATCGGCCTAGATTTGTTGAAGCCCTCTTTAGATAAACCTATCAGTCGTCGGACTGCTATAGTGTCACCGAGAACAGCACTCGAGAAGATACTCTCTAGTACCTGGGTAGTCAGGTAGTACGACTAAGGGTACGGTCTATCCTCCTTAGTTAGTGCCCTGAGATATTGGTTCGAGTACTACTGTTAGACCTCGCACGTATATCAGAGAGCTATAGAACAGGGCAAACCCTTGTCTGTAGAACCCTTGAATACCTAACCCTTAGGAGACAGAAACATAAACAAATTAAAACAGACCAGATCTATTGCAGCGCAACTGTGTTCGGGTTGCCAAGTAAATACACATTTCTTTCTGGTTAAGCATTTGGGGATTTCATCACTGCAGTATTCTTCAGACCGGAGTATAACTCCGCAGGTGTAAAAAAAAAAAAAAAGGTTTGGAAATTTTTTCACCATTATTTGAGACCTATTCCATTGGATTCATCTTTTCGCCCTTATCACATTCATCCATATAATTTTTCGGCAAAAATTTTTACCTCGCCCGCCCCTTTTCAATTCACCCATCCTCATGGCCCATACCCGTAGCCAAGATCTGGAAACTTTCTTCAACACCTTGCAATTTGGTTTCCTCGAGACCCAAAAAGAAGTGAAACAACTCAGTGCTATTGTTGCCTCCATCGATTCATCGATCAATACAAGCATAAATACAACCATGCAGTCCTCAATGGAGGAAGTCAAATAAGAACTGACCACCCAGCTTGAATCTGTCTTTGCATCACTCTGCACCAAATTGAACATCCCTACAGATGACCCTTTCTCTGAAGCACCTCCAAAGACCGAAAGCGAACATTCCTCCCATTCCCATACCTTTTAGCCCCATCACTTTCAACATGACCTACACCTTCCGCGGGTGGATATGACCAAATTTGATGGCTTGGACCCCACTGGTTGGGTAACCCAAATGGAACATTATTTCTCTTTATACGGCATCACAGATGACTTGGCCAAACTCCGGTATGGTGTTCTCCATCTAGATCAAGAACGTTGGCAATGGTGGCAATGGAGAAAAAAAATTCGTCAAGGGTATATTTATTGGACCCAATTTGTGACTGAGCTTTATGAACGCTTTGACATGAACACCAACCATTTGGGTCGTTTGACAAAGTTGAAACAATCTGGAACAGTAGAATACTTCATAGTTGCCTTTGAGTGCCTGGCTTTTCGAACAGAGGGCATGACTGATGCTTTCTTTCGAGAGTGTTTTATCAGTGGCCTCAAGGAGGAGATTCGGGCCCATGTCCTCATGGCTCGACCCTTGAGTTGGGTGGAGGCTACTTAAAGAGCTAAAGAAGCACAACAGGTTGTATCCTCTCAAAACCGAAAACCCTCCTTTATCCCTCGCCCTAAACCCGTCACTCCCACTACTCCCTCTGCCCCGTTAAAGATCCAAAAATTGACCAGGGATGAAATGGTTGAATGCCAACTCAAAGGCCTTTGTTATAATTGTGATGACAAATATTTCCCATGCCACAAGTGTAAGAAACAAAAGATTTTTATGGCCATCTCTGAGGATATTTCGGAAGAGGATTTTGAAACTCCCCTTGTGTCTGAGTCACCTGAAATCACTGACATAACCCCTCCCTCAGACCCTCCCGAAGTAGAACCCGTCATTTCACTCAATGATCTCACTGGCTTCTCCACTCCCCAAACCCTCAAGTTAATCGGTTACATCAAGCATCAGAAGGTCATCATTCTGGTTGATAGTGGAAGCACCCATAATTTTATTCGTCGCTCGATTGCCCAAGAAACTCATTGCTACATCCATGTTGTCAACAATTTCCAAACCATGATTGCCAATGGTGGTTCCATGAAATGTGGAGGGCACTGTGAAAATGTATGTCTCCAAATCGGTGACTACCACCTAAAATCCCATATGTTTGCTATCGACATGGGTGGTTGTGACATTGTGTTGGGTGCAGACTGGATAAGAACTTTGGGTCCCATTCTCATGGATTTTAAGGCATTAACCATGCAATTTGACCAGGAAGGCCACCAATATAAATTCCAAGGCATCATTCCTGGTTCACCTAAGGTCATTAGTTTCCATCGCATGGAAAATATGCTCAAAAAAGGTCATTCTAGTGGCATTTCCCAACTCCATGCCATACAAGCAACAGAGACACCCTCGGTACCGCATGACCTCCAAGCCCTCCTTTATAAACATCAAATGGTATTTTCCACTCCCCAAGGACTCCCTCCTTCCCGCAGTGTTCGTGATCATTCCATTCCCCTTGTACCCGAAAGCCTTCCTCGCAATATCCGTCAATATCGCCACCCCTTTTCACAAAAAAATGAAATTAAGAAAATGGTCCATGAACTCCTTAATGTAGGCATTATCCGCCCTAGTACAAGCCCTTACTCTTCTCCTGTAGTCATGGTCCTGAAGAAAGAAGGCTCTTGGAGAATGTGTCCTAACTTTCGTGCCCTCAACAAACTGACCATTAAAGACAAATTTCCATTCCTGTCATTGATGACCTCCTGGATGAATTGAGTGGCGCCCAATTCTTTACTAAACTTGATCTTCGCTTGGGTTATCACCAAATACGTATGAAAGAGGTAGACATTCCCAAGACGGCCTTTTGCAATCATGAGGGCCATTATGAGTTTTTGGTCATGCCCTTTTGCTTGTGTAATGCCCCCTCCACCTTCCAAAGCCTCATGAATCATGTCTTTCGTCCCTTTCTCCTTCATTTTTTCTTAGTTTTCTTTGATGATATCCTCATCTATAGCAAAACCTGGACAGACCATCTTACTCATGTGGATCAAGTTCTCCATCTACTCTCTCAGCACCAACTTTTCCTGAAATAGTCTAAATGTTCTTTTGGTGCCTTAGAAGTAGAATACTTGGGTCATCTGGTTGGCAAGGATGGCGTCAGGGTGGATCCGAAAAAGATTGAAGCTATGCAAGACTGGCCGCACCCAAAGACTCTCAAAAGCTTGTGTGGATTTCTGGGCTTAACAGGGTATTATCGCAAGTTTGTTAAGAACTACGAAAAGATTGCAACACCTCTCACTGCTCTCCTCAAAAATAACTCTTTCACTTGGACTCAAATAACTCTTTCACTTGGACTCCAGCTGCTACTCAAGATTTTCAAACCTTGAAGACGGCCATGTTCACCACTCCAGTTCTGGCCCTTCCTGATTTCACAAAGACCTTTGTGTTGGAATTTGATGCCTCAGGGAAAGGAATCGGTGTTGTCCTTATGCAAGAGGGTAGACCTTTGGCCTTCACCAGCAAGCAACTGTCTGAAAGGAATCTGGTCAAACCCATTTACGAAAAGGAAATGTTGGCTATTCTGTGTGTTGTTGATCTGTGGAGCCCTTATCTCTTGGGGAAACGCTTCCAAATTAAGACTGACCATCAAAGCCTCAAGTACTTTCTGGAACAACGCATTTACTCCCCAAAGAAACAAAAATGGGTGACTAAGCTCTTTGGATATGATTATGAAATCATTTACAAGAAGGGCAAAGATAATGTAGTGGTGGATGCACTGTCCCAAAAATATGAAGAAGAAGGATCCCTTTTTTCTCTTTCCTTCATTGTACCCGATTGGCTCCAAGTTGTGCGCTAGGAATGGCTTCAAGATCCCAAAAGTTCGCATCTGATCCAGCAATTATAGACCAAGGCTCTGGCTCCCCCAAGGTACTCTTGGCTCCAGGATGAGCTTCGATACAAACTTCGTTTGTATTTAAGTAAACAATCAAAGCTTAAATCCACGGTACTTTTTGAGCTTCATGCTACACCCACAGCGGGGCACTCAGGGTTCACCAAAACATATGACAGGGTCAAACGTTCTTTTTTTTGGGATGGTATGAAACAGGACATCCGTAATTTTTTCACTGAATGTGAGGTGTGTCAACGCAACAAGGGAGAAACAGTCAAATCTTCGGGCACACTACAACCGCTTCCGATTCCACCTTCTATTTGGAAGGATATATCTATGGACTTTATTATCGGCTTACCCAAATCGTGGAATAAATCAGTCATAATGGTGGTTGTGGATCACCTTTCCAAGTATGCTCATTTCTGCACTCTTCAAGACCCATTTACTGCATCCACGGTGGCTCAAATTTTCATGGACCAGGTCTTCAAGCTTCATGGCATGCTGCACTCTATTGTTTCTGATCATGACCCAACTTTCACAAGCATTTTTTGGCAAGAATTGTTTAAGCTATAGGGCACCCAATTGCATATCATCATAGCTTATCATCCCCAGACTAATGGTCAAACGGAAGTTGTCAACAAGTGTTTGGAAAAATATCTGGGGTGTTTTGCCTCTGAAAAACAATATCAGTGGGCTCAATGGTTACCCCTAGCCGAATGGAAGTACAACACTTCCTACCATACAGCTACTCGCATGACTCCTTTTGAAGCAGTATATGGACAAAAGCCACCTTAAGTTCTTTCATACTTACCGGGTACCTCGAAGGTCCAGGCGGTTGACCAAACACTTACAATTTGAGAGGATATTCTTCATACCCTTAAAGAGAACTTGGTCATGGCACAGAATCGCATGAAGCAACAAGCAGATCAAGGTCGCTCTGAACATCAATTTGCAGAAGGGGATCAGGTGTTTCTACGACTGCAACCATATAAGAAAACTTCCCTCAAGGCCAAGCATTTTCAGAAGCTAGCGCCCAAATTTTATGGTCCTTATACAGTTCTCAAGCATGTGGGACAAGTCGCATATCAGTTAGCTCTGCCCAGTCAGTCGAAGCTACATCCTGTTTTTTATGTTTCATGCTTAAAGAAGGTGATTGGAACTAGGTGCCAAATTCAAACCAACCTTCCAGAGTTAGTTGAAGAAGGATCCATTTGGCTACAGCCAGAAGTAGTTTTGGACGAGCGTGAACGACGCCTGCGTTAGAGAACCATAAAGGAAGTGCTAGTCCAATGGAAAGATATGACTCTAGCAGATGCCACTTGGGAACCAGCTACCATTCTGCAGCAGTTTCCACATCTCAAGCCTTGAGGACAAGGTTTTTTTTAAGGGGGAAGACATGTTAGGGTCCTAACCCACACATAGGTAGATCAATATATTCGGATGTAATAAAGGTCAATATTAATAAGGCCTTTCAATAAAATAGAATAAGGCGGATGTAAGAAGACCTAATAAAAGATTTCGCTTCTAGAAGGATCTTCCTCTAGATGCTTCTCTTGATAGACATATTTAGTATAAATAAGGGTCGAGGGTATGAAAACCCTATCTTGGATATTATTGTAACATAGCACTGCTCGACTGGAGGTTGCCCCCTCTAAGAGGCCCGTGAACATTGCTTTCTGAATCAAAGTGTTATTTTTTTTGTTGTTCTTATAACATTTTTGTGTTATTATGGAGATTATGCTGGTTATATTACTGTTATTCTTCCCTTTCTAGCATTTTATTTATGTTCTGCATATTTATTATATCTGGTATCTTTCATCAAGGATCTCCAAGGTAGCATCACATCCAATAGTTTTCCCTTGCGCAGATTCCATCTCCTGTATTTTGAAAAACACTAATGTAAGGAGTAGATACGTCTGCAATGCAATAAAGGATCCCATAGCTTCCTTTAGGCCATATTTTTTAGCCAAATTCTATCACATTGAGGAGGGAAGAAAAATATTGGATGGTAAACTCCTCGGTGAGTTTGAGTATACACAGAAAGATTTGTTCCTCAATTTTTATAAGGAAGAAAAGAAGTTTAAATACAGAACTAAAATTTGATACCCCACAAGTGCCTTAAGAATACCCTACCAATATTTGGTATCCATGTTGTGTAGGTTATACGGGGAAACTGATGCAACACAATTCCCCTTATCATACATTCCTTTGATTTATTTTTGCGTAGATGTGGGGACTTCATTCAATTGGGCAGACATATTTTTTTAGAATCGTATGGTTGTTATCTCCACAGTAAAGCAAGCCCACCAGGAACAATCCACGGCTTCCATATTTCCTCGTACCTCCTAGACATAATATATATAGCTCACAAGTGTTGATGTTTGGGCAGCATCGGAAAGACATTATACTAGATTGATAATTAATAATATGATTATTAATTATTAAGAACTATTATTAATTATAATATTATTAATGTAATAATATTTTTATAATATAAAGTATAAATATATATAATAAATTATAAATTATAAATATAAAGTATATTTATATTATATGTATAATATAATATAAAGTATAAATATATTTATTACCCAAGGGACGCATCTCTTCATGGATGGTCACCATGGCCACCATATGTTCTTTATATATAGAACACTCATCATTGTAATAAGATATTCATTTACATACAATATCTTCTCATATTGAAAATTCAACATGGTATCAGAGAGGGACTTGGCTTGACTCCCTCATAGGAGGGCCCAAGAAAATGTACAACATACTTACTTTTTATTCCTACCTAAATTATAGAAAGAATTCCATAAATTATGGTGGGCAATAATTTCTAGTAAAAATGTCTAATTACCTAAATATGAGGAATATACTTACTTCTACCTATATTTATGTGCATGAATTATGGAGGAACAATTTAACAAAGTCAAATACTATGTGGATGGATTATAACCAAATTAATCTTTGGAGGTATTCTCCAACAAATTATAAGAAAGAAAATTAAATTAAATTTTAAATTTAGTTGCCAAAGAGACATGCATTTTTGGATCAATTTAATACTACTATAAAAAGACACAACAATAGACACACATATTTTTCTCTCTCACACGTGAGAATTCATCTAAGGAAGAGGTCGAAGTTTCTAAGTAGTTGAAATTTTCTGAGTGTAGTTACTTAGTGATGTTCTAGAGTTTACTAAAGTAACACTAGAAAATCAACATGGTTAGCCGTATGACATCAAGTATATGATGGGTGTGTGTTAGTAGAAGATGTATCATTTAAAGGGTCACTATATATAGTTGTGCACAAGATAAATTGATCTCCTCTAGGAGATGTTTTTTTGTTGTTCTTGTTTCTTGTTTTCAGCACGTCACAAGTAATAGCTCTGAGAAGGAGCTATAATGATAGTTGCAGTAAGCAACATGAAGAAAGACTATCTAGACATAGAGTTTTGCACATACATGTAATGAAGAAGAAGAAGAGGTCATCACATGCAGAGGAAATAGATGACTCCAAAGACTATATAGCCTCAGAGGGAGTGATGGATTTAGATGTTTTCTGCGGGAAACTGGATAGTCTCATGATCACATGTTGTAGCTATTAGAGAACTACCCACCAGCCTTGGATGCATGTTGTGAAGTCACTATGGATTTCCTGTGATGAATAGATTCGTGTGTATGACATTCAATGGTCATGAGATTTTGTGGATGGAGACAGTGTTAGAGTCTGTGTTGGATATAGTACTTTCCTCATTAAGAGGGAGTGTTGAGATTTTATGTAATTGCGGAAGTTATTCTTAAGTGTTAATATTTCAGCATCGGGATGACATTCTCTTGGGATTGGTCATGGTAATTTAACCAATGGAGAATGAACTTGGAATATTCATATAAGGACATAAGACTCAAAGTGTGTGGCTTTAAACATCCGAAAGGACTAAAATTCTTCCTGTGGCACAGATGGAAACCTCATCGGGAAGAATGGTCCTTGTAGTCACAGAACACTTTGTTGAGTACGTGAAAATTGTGGGATCCTTAGTGTGCAGATTGAAGAAGGATTTATATGGATTAAAGTAGGCACCCAAAGCATGGTATGGAAAGATCGACAATTTTCTAACAAGCTTACGATTTACAAACAACAGTGCAAGTCCTAACCTTTACTTTAAGGTTGTGGATGATGGTCCGGTAATACTACTATTGTATATGGATGACCTATTTCTAAACAGGTGTGGAAAATCTCATCTCAGAGTGTAAGAGAAAAACCGACCGTTGAGTTTGAGATGAAAGATCTTGAGATGATGCATTACTTATTGGGTCTCGAGGTATGGTAGAGACATGATGAGATCTTTCTAAATCAAGGAAAGCATACAATAGAAATCCTGAAGAGGTTTGGGATGTTGGATTGCAAATAAATGGCTACACCTATGGTATCAAATCTGAAGTTGTTGCAGGATACGACTTTAGAGACTCTGTATGTTACTTTATACAGGCAGATGGTGGGTTCATTGATGAACTTGACAAACACAAGACCGAATATATGTTTTCTTATGAACATCGCAAGTCAATATATGGATCATCCTAGGTAGGTTCATTTGGTCACCGCAAAACATGTGACGAGGTACCTTAAGGGTACATTGGATTATGGTCTCAGGTATGTGACAGACCGTGAGTTTAGGTTATATGGATATTTAGATTCATATTGGGCCGATAGTATTCTTGATCGGAAGATTACTTCAGCATATTTCTTCAGTCTAGGCTCCAGTATGGTTTCATGGAGTAGCAGGAAGCAATTGAGTGTAGCACTTAGTACAGTTTAGGCAGAGTATGTGGCAGCATGTGCAGCAAGTCGTGAAGCAATGTGGCTTCATAAATTGTTGACTATTGGACTGAATTTTGAATTGTAGGTAAGTCCTACAAGAAGAGGATGGCGATACTTGTTCTGGAGGACAAGTGATGAAGTCAGTAGGTTGAAGATCCAGTTGATATGAAATACTCGAGAGGGAGTAAGAAAGTTAGTTTCAGAGGGAGATGGGTACTATAGTAAGGAGCAGGAGGCTCTGTTGGATCCAGGAAGTAGCCATGTGTGGAGCTTAGTATGGTTGAAGTTGAGTATGTGATAGAATGTTCAACAAGTCATAAAGCAGTGTGGCTTCGGAAATTATAGACTATTGGACTGAATTTGACTTGTAGGTAAGACCTTCAAGAAGAGGATGATGAGACATGTTCTGGAGGACAAGTGTTGAAGTCAGAAAGTTGAAGATACAGTTGATATTCAATGCTTGAGAGATATTTGGATGGTCATTTCCAGAGGGAGATGGTTACTACAGTAAGCAGTAAGAGGCTCCATCGAATGCAATAAGCGGTCATGTGCAGCGCTCAGTACGACTAAAGATGAGTATTTGGAAGCATGTGCAGTAGCATTGTGGCTTCGAGAACTTATGTTTGGGTTATTTGGTCCTGGACTGGAGGCGACCTACATTTGGTGTGATAACTAGAGTTGTATGAAGTCGTTAGAGAACCTCGTGGTCTATGACAGGTCAAAGCATATCAATATCAAATATTACTATATCAGGGATATAGTGCAAAAGAGAGCAGTGAGGATCATGTTTTGTGACTATAGAGGATCAAGTTGTGGACGTGTTTACTAAGTCGTGGTCAAGGATGAAGTTTGAGTACTTTAGGGACAAGCTTGGTGTGGTCCCTCTTCAGAGGGAGTGTTCTCACCCAACATGAAAAATGGTTGGCACATAGACATTTGGAACTTATCCAGCATGAAAAAGGGTTGACACTTAGTGTTCTCATCCAGCATGAAAAAGGGTTGACACTTAGTGTTCTCATCCAGCATGAAAAAGGGTTGACACTTAGTGTTCTCATCCAGCATGAAAAAGGGTTGGCACTAAGATAGGTGGAACTCATCCAGCATGAAAAAGGGTTGGAACTGAGTGTTCTCATCTAGCATGAAAAAGGGATGGCACTTAGACATGTGGAACTCATCCAACATGAGAAAGGGTTGGAACTGAGTGTTCTCATCCAACATGAGAAAGGGTTGGAACTGAGTGTTCTCATCCAACATGAAAAAGGGTTGGCACTGAGATGGGTGGAACTCATCCAGCATGAAAAAGGGTCGGCATTGAGTGTTCTCATCCAACATGAAAAAGGGTTTGCATTGAGATAGGTGGAACTCGTCCAGCATGAAAAAGGGTTGGCACTAAGTGTTCTCATCCAACATGAAAAAGCATTGGAACTAAGACAGGTGGAACTCATCTAGCATGAAAAATGTTTGGCACTGAGTGTTCTCATCTAGCATGAAAAAGGGTTATCACTAAGACAGGTGGAACTCATCCAGCATGAAAAAGGGTTGGCATTGATTGTTCTCATCCAGCATGAAAAAGGGTTGGCACTGAGACAGGTGGATCTCATTCAGCATGAAAAGGGATGGCATTAAGACTAAGGGTGCACATGATCAGGTATTGATGCATTTCAGGGTAGTGGATGTTCTGGGGACATGTTTTAGTCATTTGAGAACTACCCATGGGCCTTGAATGCATTGCATTTAAAGTCACAAGGGTGCACATGATGAGGTACAGATGCATTGAGAGGTAATGGATGTCATGGTGACATGTTGAAGCTATTTGAGAGCTACCCATAGGTAATCTTCAAAGGTAATATTCAGAGGTAATCTTTGCATAATGTAGAATGTCTCCCTCACTGAGAGAGAGTGTTGATGTTTGGGTAGCATCGGAAAGACATTCTACTAAATTGATAATTAATAATATGATTCTTAATTTTTAAGCAATATTATTAATTATAATATTATTAATACAATAATATATTTATAATATAAAGTATAAATATATATAATAAAGTATAAAGTACATATATAAAGTATATTTATATTATATGTATAATATAATATAAAGTATAAAGTATAAATATAAAGTATATTTATATTATATGTATAATATAATATAAAGTATAAACATATTTATTACCCAAGGGACGCATCTCTTCATGGTTGGTCACCATGGTCACCATATTTTTTTTATATATAGAACACTCATAATTGTAATAATATATTCATTTACATACAATATCTTCTCATATTGAAAATTCAACAACAAGTACCCTAACATGGGATGGAGTTGGTTTCCTACTAACCCCTTAATCCACATATATTGTAAAGTTATCTGGGAGCACAAATACCATGTAGAGTACCAAAGTATATGTAAACACTTCCTTGCTCCATTATATGAATTCATATTTTGCACCACGCCCCCGTGCATGACCAACAAATCCATAGCAATTATAAAAAGGATCAAGGATTGGTATCTTATGGAGCATGGTACTTACATAAGAATATATGGCACGATGAATCCACCACATATACCTCAACAATTCGTACCCAACAAGCTTGTCCTTCAGGAAGTGTCTTATCAAACTATTATACATGGAGTTGGAGGGATGTTTTATAGATTGAAGAAAGCAATTTGGCCCCCACTACCTCTGTATGTCGGAAATTATTTCTTTGAAAATACTAAACAAGCCCAGGCTAAGGTAGATACCCTTATTTCCTATCACTTTGGGAATAAAGATTTAGAAGACATGATCCTAAGGGTATTTTCAAGGAATATTTCAATAAAATCATGATGCCTTATGAATACACTGCAGATATTTGGGAAGAGGAATAAGTACACTAGAATGCCAGAACATACGATGAATTTATTTTCAACAGGTGTGGCCAGCTGAAAGGAAGAATTGCAGATGAGGAAAAGGAAAGGGAAGTAACTAGGAAATAGGAAAAACAAGGATAATTTGGGCACTTCTCCCCTATTTCCATCTCATCACATTCGGGATCCACAGAGGGAGAAGAAGAGGTACCAGTAGAAA
>ML781431.1:93463-110828 GCA_009831015.1 Picea engelmannii | reverse complement strand
AAAAAAAAAAAAAAAAAGGAATAAAGAAAAAATTTTAAAGAAGAAAAATGACACGAAGAAGCAAAATATTGAAGCTGACAAAGATAGAGATAAAGTTGAAGAAGAAAAATCTGCATCAGAAAAATAAATGAAGCAACGAGAAACAACAGAGCAGGTAGAGAAAGCAGCAAAAGAAGCAGTAGACAAAGTTGTTGAAGAATAAAGACAAAAAAAAATGCAAAAGACAGAAGGGACGAAACACATCCCATGGAGATGGACATCCCATGAACATATGTTGCAGGTATAGAAACATATTTGACCGGTAGTAGTTTAGGACTTGGGCTCTGGGTGCCATTTCATCTGAGCGAAGTGTTGGATCTAAGAATTTTCACGTATGACAGTAAGACCGGTAGGATCATGCAAGAATGGGTAAAGAAAGTTTTGGTAACTGAAGGAGATCATATCTCAGTAGTTACCCATGTCTCAATCACAGGAGATGTCATAGAATACCTTGTTTCCATATCTAAGGATAGCTTCACCTTAATGAACTCCAACATAGACAACATACAAAGTTTATGCCAGCAAAATGAAGAAAAGGAGTCAAGGATCAGAATACTAGAGGAAAGACTTCAGCAAGTAAAGATTGACGAGAGGAGACTCCAAAGCTTCAAGGTCAATGCATAAAAGGTCAGAAATGATCTATAAGGAGCTCTCATTGACATGTACGTCCATTTTCACCTCTTCCAAAATGTGGCTACAATGTTCATTGAGAAAAATAATCACGTACAGATGAAGTTGTCGCAATAAAACACCATTTGCGAAGGTGTATCAGACATAGACAGATGGAAAGAAGAGAATACATATGCCCCACATGAGCTTTACCATCCATCAAATGCGGAAAGAAACATAAACTTATATGCAGTGGATCATTACCAACAGATAGGACAAAAGGTTAATAGAGAATTCACGAGATCCATGGAAATATGCTCGAGGATCCATAAAGTGTAATACCCCTGTTTTCCCCAGTTTGTAAATATAATTATAACTGGCCAAGAGACTATAGTAAACTAGATATATGTGTGATTGTTTGATTTGATGAACCTTTTGTATAAAAGTTCAATGCATTATTTTTTGTTATTAATAGATAATGAATAAGTGTTTCATAATTGTTGAAAATGGGGTTTTATAAGATAGACTATGGATGCTATGAGAGAGATGGTGAGGGGAACCAGGAATGGTTGAGATGACCCCCACCAAACCATTACCCTACTTGAATTAATGAGTCATAATAGTCCTCTAACCCAAATATGAATTACCAATCAGATTTTTAGTTGGGGGAGTCATCCTCAAGAGTTAATGAGGACATGGGAAGAATACCCATATGTAAGACTCCAGACCTGACAACGAGCTGGGGATTTGGACCCATGAAACCTTGCTGAGAAAGGCAAGGAAGAGGTAATTCATGGGAAGATGTGAAAGGAGAGAAAGAAAATCTGTGAAGAGAGGAGAGTCGAAAGAGCGTTTTTCATTTCTTCGGTTTGAGGAAGAACTAGGAAATAATCTTGTTCTGGACGCAAGAATCCATGGGTAGGGTTTTCATTACAAGATGATAAAGGAGGTTGATGAGTGACTGTGAAATTACTCGAGCAAACCTTTTTGCTTGTTATAGAGAAAACCAGTTGACAATATCCTATAGGAGGAGGAGAGTAACCTTCTTCCTCGACTGTCATTGAGCAAGAGGAAAGAGTCTCTCTCGGATCATCATGGACTATCTCGAGGGTGGCCAGCGGTAAATATGTTAGGAGTGGTTGTGCCTATGGTTGGGTGGAAACAGGAACCCTTTTCAGTAGTCGCATCACAACCTCTGGCCTTCTGATAATTATTTTCATACTCTGTGTGTTGAAATTGAAGTGATGGTTGAATGCATGTATATGGTTATGACTGATTTATGTATTGCATGATTAAAGGTAGAAATATGTATTATCTCTCTGTGAATCCATGCTTCTGAATGGTCCTATGTTCACCTCAACCTAGCCACTAGAGACTCATGGGATGTGAATCTACAGGAGAATCAAGGTAGGATTTGCTGAAATGTTGAATTCTTGTCGACCCCTCAGACCTACCTTAGTGGGAATGTAAAGTCCAAACTCTATGGATGAAGGGCATTTCATTTGGAATCCTCTTCGTATGAACAAGGGTTGATCATGTCCAGGTCCTTAAACCCTTTTTTGGCTAAAATAATTAGTACGTAGCCCACGAGATCCTTCGAAGGATTCATGTGACTAAGGTATGGGAACCTAGTGTTAGACCAGAGAGGAGCTAAGTCCTCTTAGCTTCATAACTCTAGGAGTTCGGAGCTCTGGAGTATCATGACCTTACCCTTTTGTAAACCGACCAAAGGTGACAGGATGTTATGGTTATCCACGAGATCGACCAGCACCTGGCGGTTTCCCTAACCATGGAAAATAGACCTACCACCACTAAACCTTCACCTGTTTAATTGTATCAAATTAACATGAGCCATCAATTCAAGGGTATTCAGGAGATCCCTTGACCATTGGATCTACACTGAGGGAACTTAGACTAAGTTCTACTCTGAGAGAGTAGAAACGATATGCATCGATCTCCCCGAACATCAAATTTACAAAGAGACGACAACCGTAGATCTAAGGATCCTTCAGGAATTTCCCTAACTGTCAGATCCCTACCAAGGTCAGTCTGGTGTTGACCACTTCATGAGGTTAGAGGTGGTTCAACGCCAAAGCTTCCTAATGTCGGATCCCCAAAGTAAATTAGGCCATAGATATAGGAACTACGTGGACCCTTACTGACCGTGAGATCAAAGGGTTAGGAAGATATCAATCCAAGATGATGTGGCATCCTGACGTCACTCAAGGTCATGTGGACCCATATTATGCGTGTCACGTGTCACCTAGATTTGTGCATCTGTAGACCCCATGGGACCATTAGATTGTGACATGTGTCACCCTCTGTAGGGGACACATGTAATTTCTATCTTGCGGCGTGACCGGTGTTGGGATCATCTGACAGGAGGGATACTCAGGACCCACCTGAGCTCACCACCATGTATTACACATCATCCCATGTGATGGTGGATACTTCAACAATCTGGGACTCTGGGAGTCTGGAAGTTTGGAGTGTAGTGTCATAGGAATGCCTAAGGACACGAAGGTCAAGGCCACGTGGAGCAATCTTGGGTTCCTTCGTAACTTCGCTCATCTGGCACTCTGAAGGAGTGAGTGTGTTAACCCTCTAGGACTCCTGAAGCCTAGAGTCTCAGAATAAATCATGATCATTGATTGTTGGCCACGTGGAGAAATCTTGAGGACCTTCATAACTTCATTGGTTCGACACTCCGAGATATTTCATGGTGGAGTGGGAAATATCTCTAAATCTCGACGTCTCGAAGATCCTTTTTAGCCGTAGGATTTCGCCGGATGATGTGGACCTTTGATTCCCTCTATTGTTTGGTGATCAGGGAATTCAGCCTTCGGGAGGAACGTCATGCAATACCGTTGGAACTCCCAAAGTCCAGGAGTCCTGAAGTCCTGAAACATTCACTAAGAAAACCTTTTAGCTCTCGGTTTTGAGCTCGAGGTCATGAGGAGGACTCCTCTACTTGGCTTAGGTGCGTAGTGTGAGATATAAACTTCGCGTGAGTAGAATATGAGGATTTTTTCTTAGTAAGGGACTGGAAATGAATCGATAGGAAGCGGAACTTCGACGCTCCATCCCTTAGATGTTCCTTTAAGGGGTTGGGTGTGTTACAAATTGGTATCAGAGCATGGAAACAACACTTGGCCTTCTTGGGCTCATGCACGAGTCGCATAAAAATATTATTAGAGAAATTTATGGGGTAACACCCTATCTTACCCCCTTCTATAACAAACTTGTCTGAAACTCTACTAAAGATAGGAACGAAACCTTCTATTATTGATAGATGCCATGGAAATATGCATTGTATGTTGCTAATGTTTCTAAATAAAGAAGATAACTTCACTTTGCAATAATATGTGTTGTTCATGAATTGGTAGATTAGTAACTGACAGAAAATGTTTTGTCAGCACTCAAGAGGTTAGTGAATAGCGAGAAAACTACAGTGTAAGTGATGGTGACACACCGTGAGTTGGGGGAGAGATCCTATAATAGTGAGGAAGAATCATATGAAAGGAGGGTGGTGGAAACCCCTCCATATTTAGATGAAACTGTAAGAATCCTCATGGTAGAATTACAAAGTTGTAAGGTTGATAATGAAAGGTTGATAAAGGAGCACGAAAAGCAGACTGAAATTAATGCAGTCCTACCGCAAAGTCTATCAGATATACAAAGGAAACTACAACATGGTCCAGCTGACAATCATGTGGACAAGCATCATACTAAGAAAAATCCAAGTCCACTTGAGATACAAAATCATGGTCCGAAAAGTGGCCACACCAGGAGTTGCACCTCAAGGAAGGCCCAACATGGATCCAAGAGACACACACCAGAATGTTCCTCTAAGGACACTGACAACTGCAAGGAATATTCTAGTGGAAAAAATAGTTCACATTCTCATACGAGAGGAAAGAAGAGGAAACATTCCAAGATTCATGACCCTAAAGAGTTCAAGAAAGCCAAACTGCCTACCTTCGATGGGGAGATTAAGAAGGGTGAAGAAGCGGAAGTTTGTCTACTCGGCTTGAAGAAGTAATTCAGATTCCATGACTACTCTGAAAACTTAAAGGCTCGGATAGCCATTTTCAACATGAATGGGAAAGCTTCCATTTGGTGGGAGGACCTTAGGAACATGAAAGGAATCCATGAGAAGGACTTGTCATGGAAACAATTTGAGAAATACTTCAAGAAGAAGTATCTGTTAGAGAATTACTTTGATGGGAAGACCAAGGAGTTCTATGAACTCAAGTTGGGATACCTCACCATAGATGAGTATATCAAAAAAATTCTCGAGTTGATGAGGTATGTGCCCTACATAAAAGATGAAAAAAGTGAATATGCAATGATTTATTAGTGGATTACCTCAGTCCTACCGAGACATAATTGAGTTTGATGAGCCAAAGACCTTAGAATATACTATTTGAAAGGCAAGGTATTTCTATGAGAAATTCAAGAATAAGACAGAACCCCATGAAGACTGGAAGAAGAAAAATAATTAGAGATTCAAGAATAATGGGTTTAAATCCTCGATATTTAAGAACCATGGGAAGAGATCTAGGATGATCCTTCCTACCAGAAGTGTGTATCATCAAAATTTCCCATCCCATAGTGGAAATAAACCATTTGGAGCAGTTTTAAGTAAGACTGATAACACGAAGAGAGAACCCTTGAAATGTTTGGGTTGTGGAGAGGAACATCTGTTGAGGGCATATCTGCATAGGAAACAAAGAAATAAGAGGTTCTACAACATTGGTGTCCCTTGGTTAGGGAAGGTTGTGAAGATTAAGGAAAGAAGCGCGAAGTACGAACTGCACGGAAAGCATATTGACTGAAATTGGGTCGAAGTGGTTAAAGAAGAAGGAAAGAATGATCGAAGTAAGAGAAAGCGATTTGTTGAATGAGAAGATCGAGGAAGACAGATCAGAAAGGAAGATGGATCGTGGACAACTCAGCAAGTGGAAAATCCACTAATAGATGCTTTGGAGCACCTCGCGGGAAAGAAGGAAAGATAGGTTGGCGAAGCCCTGAAAACGTGGGTCAAGTTGACCTAGGGTTTTGTTATTTTAGGGTTTTGGCACCTAGGTTTCGGCCTAAGGTTGTCTGAGAGTCATTGTAATGTATAAATAAAGGTCAAGAGGACCTAGGTTGGGTTAGAGGATGTAATGAGTGATTATTGTTTTTGAGGGAGAGAAGAATTTTGTTGAGAGAGAGTCTGTGTTGTAAGATCTTCAGCTAGGTGCGAAGATCAACCCTGCAGTTGGGTGTGCAGGGAGGGGAGAGAAAGAGAGAGATATTCAAGCTAGGAGCATAGATAGAACTGTATGTTTTCCTATAATATCAAGAAACACAATTTTGTGGACGTAGCCCTAGGGAAAGGGTGAACCACGTATATATGTCCAAGAGGCTACCACAGTCAATGATGTGGCTAGGAGAATTCCATAAATTTATGCATACTTGGATAATAGACAAGATTACCACCAAGATTCAGTGGTGGAGATGGAAGTTACAATTTCCAACCATCCTGTTTCCATTTTAATTGACCCTGGTTCTAATTTGAATTATGTGGCCCCTCAAACTATTGAGAAATGTAAATTAAAACAAGTTAATCATATTAAATCATGGCTGGTACAACTAGCCACTCGAACCAAAATAAAAGTAACCAAGTTCATACCAGCATGCCAATTCGTTATAAGTTTTGATATTATGGTAGTTGCGGGAGGTATTTACCTCCACGTGTAAACCTGACAAGAATAGAATATTCCGGGAAGCAAGAAGAAACCCTAATTATTTGGCTAATAACCCTATACGACAAGTTGGCTCAAGAGGATAATTTGTATTAGGTTATTAGCCTCCAAGAGAAGAAGTCGGCTAAAGGAAATATTATATACTAAGTAAATAGGCACCCAGAATGAGAAGTCGGCCTAGGAAGTTTTCCAGTTTTAGTATAAATACAGGAGGCCAGTCTTCATTCTGGTAGGCATTCTTAGAACTGCAGAAGCAGCACTTGTGCGCACTGCAGTTGGCCAGTTTGTGCGCAAGTTTGGAGGAGAGTTGTCGTTGCAGCTACTGCAGCTAGTAGATATCGGTTTTGGCCTGGACTCTCTCTTGGTTATGGTTTGCACTCTCTGGTCAGCTCTTGTTACTCCTATTTGGTGTGTTATCCTTGGAGAGAGGTGTGCTATCTTGTTTGGTTATCTAGCCTAGGGTTTTCTTCCGAAATGAATCTCTGTCAAGATTAAGGTGCTTGGGGGTGGCTTCGGCCTATGGTTGGGTGAAAATAGTGATATTGTCTATGGTTAAATGAGCACATCCATTATATTCTAACAATTTATGGGCCCAAACCTCCTTCATTCAGTCTAACCACTAGAAGGGAGCATAGCCATAAGGATACTAAGCTCATTAAAGAACTTTTGCTAGGGTTTCTAGCAGGAGAAGTTACCAAAGCACTATTGCTAGGGTTACTAGAAGGTGAAATTGCAAAAACCCTAATCCTCTTGTTGACACACCTTAAGTGAATGGATTGACCTAATTTTGGATAGACTAGTGTGCCCTAGCCTAGCACATCTCCCGGTACTATCAGCAAGCTAAGACGTCAAGGTTGAGTTTTTGGTCAAATCTAGGGTTGACCAAGTCAAGGCAACCATGAATTACTCTATGAAGTCAAAAAACAAGTTAGATGGAGCTTCTAACTTCATAGCATGCAAGACAAGGATTGATCTCATCATTGCCAATAATAAAGTGTTGGATATCATGAAAGGAAAGATTGTGGAACCAAAGTTTGAAGAAGAAGAAAAAAAAGGAATCGCAGAACGTTGCAATTATGGAGAAGTTCAAAGACAATGACATCAATGCCATGAGTATCATAGTGGATTATATAAAATACCACCTAATACCCTACATATCCCATCTTGATTTGTCTAAGAATATGTATCATTCCCTAACAAACCTCTTCTCGGTCAGAAACATTGGACAAGTAATGAGTCTGGAGAATGAGCTCTGTGACATGAAGATGAATGATGATGACAGCATAACATCATACTTTGTGAGAATATCTCGGTTAAAACATCAACTACAAGCTATTGAAGAGATCATTTCAGAGAAGGAATTAGTAAACATAGTACTCATTGGTCTTCCCAAGACATGGGATGCATTTTCTGCAAGCATGAACACAAGGAAGGAGTATCCTACATTTGAAGAACTTTGGACTTGTTGTGCACAAGAAGAATCAAGGATCAGTGCAAAAGAGAAACCCCAAAAGAAAAATACGATGATCAAGCTTTCACAGCAAGGTTCAAGAATTTCAAGAATAAAAGGAAGTTTGGCTCCAGGAAGA
The DNA here is from genome assembly GCA_009831015.1 of Picea engelmannii. NCBI lineage: Eukaryota > Viridiplantae > Streptophyta > Pinopsida > Pinales > Pinaceae > Picea > Picea engelmannii. The sequence goes on along the minus strand of ML781431.1, from coordinate 102,841 downwards.
AGCCAAATCAAGAGAAAGATATGTCAGAAATACAATGCTTCAACTGTTGAAAATATGGCCACTACAAGAATCATTGTCCCGAGCTAAATAAAAGGAAGGAGACACACGAAGCATCAGTTGTCGAAGAAAAGGAACCTTCAAAGAAGACTAAGAAGGATGAAACGCACTTCTTCTTCTAAGACAAGGTAACAATACTCCTCATAGTTCTTGTACATACCATGTTTTTTTTACATATCTTGCATATCTATTTCCTAGAAGATAATATGTTCCAAGAGAAACTATACCTATGGAAGAACAACAAGATAAGGATTTCTATCACTATGACTACAAGTCAGACAATACACATGAAAGGATGAAGTACATCAACAACCCCTGGTAACAATTCATGTCGAAGATATTACATAAGTAACAACTGCAAGATAAGCCAAAATCGGAATCAATCTTGAAGAAACCTAGAAGAAGTAAAGATAGAAAGAAGTCAACAATCAAGAGGAAATTGGAAAAATATTTGTGACACTTTGCAGAAAGAAATAAGGATGCAGATGGAAGGGTGGACTCTCCTAGATGGAGAGAGACAATTATATATTTCCAAAAGAAGAGCACGCATTCATGCATGAAGCAAGGATTAGGAGGGAGCTAATCCTAAATTATATGATCCATTGAAGATGATGAAGTATCTATCCATGGAAGCAACTATGAAAAAGCATCATGTGTTCAGTGTGACCTTAGAAGAAGTCTTCTTTGAAAAGAATCCTTAAAGTATCCCTGGTTGTCCATCAACATCCATGATCCTATGATGAAAGGAAGAATTTGGAATCTTCAGGGAATGGAATCTATAGAAAACTCTATGGACCTAAGAGCTAAAGAAAAAAATAAGGAATAATATGAAGATTCCAAAAGATAAATAAAAGACAGAACAACCTGTCATTGTATCGAGAATCACAAGACTACCAACCTGACTTGAACTCACTAAAAGCAATCAAGCACAAGAAATGAAAGTTGTGATGAAGAACAATGTATGGAAGACTTATGAATGTAAGAATTGTGAGATCTAGAACTAGAGGTTTCTCCCATATGGAGGGAGAAGACTATGATGATTGCTTGTTCTAGTAAACCAGACATACCTCTACATGAGCCATTATATTGTCTGCAATATCCATGGGTTGGAGTTTACATCAGATGAATCCAAAGACTGTTCTCCGGAATAATTGAACAAAGAACGTATGTAGAACAACCTCGAGGCTTTGAGGTATACCGGGAAGAGACTCTTGTATGTAGATGGAAGAAGGTTTTGTATGGATTCAAACAACTTGGTGTGGAGCCTCTAATGCACAGCAGAAGCGTGGTGAAAAACCTTCTATAACAAAGATACGATATCATAATGGTTACTCAGAACTCAAGGATGATGGATTGTCAATCAACGACAAATCTCTCATGATGACAGAAGAAGTACCACTTGGATATGTTCCAAGTTTGACCCTTGCCACAATGTTATGAGCTAGCAGGAAACAAAAGAGTTCAATTCAACTATGATGATTAGAGCTATATGAAGCCTTCAGAAAACTAGTGGTCCAGAAAGACCGAAGTACATTGAGATCAAGCATTACATTCTCTGTGATGAAGTCCAGAAAGGAGAAGTGGTTCTCCAATATATATCTTCACATATGAGCAGATAAGCAAACATTTTGGTAAAGGCTTTGTTCAAGATGAAAGAGTTTGTGTACTCAAGCTGGAGCTCATGGAGACAACTTCCTTATTGAAAAAGGAAGAGATGACTAACAGGTTGGGAGGGAGCACTGATGTATTATTGAATTATGGACATTCATTTTTTAGTTCGAAAAATGGTCCAGGATGAACAGTTCCTTTCCAGTTCGAAAAGTGGTTTGAGATTTCTAACGGACAGGCATTTTCCAGTTCGAAAAATGGTCCATATCGAACGTTCATTTGCGTAATAAAAATGGTTCGATGGATTGTTGGTGTACGATAGATAGTGATTCCCCTTGTGGTTAACATAGGGAATGGTCTAGGACAGTATCTCTTCTTGACGAACACTTTTAGTAGTGGTCAAGAAGACCAGTCCACCTCACCGAGCAGTCATTCTTTCGAAGCTCACAGTTGTGAGCAGTTTCGAAGAATGGTCTATTTTGGAGGTTGGTGCAGGATAGTCATTTCCTTAGGAAATGGTATGGACATTCTTTCCCTAGGGAAGATTCATTCTCTCCAGTTTTCACTTTGTTTAGTGCCGGAGGAATGGCCCAGATAGGTGAATGGTCCAGGTTCAAAAATTAGGGATAGGCATTCCCTAGGGTAGATTTATTCTCTCCAAGTTGCACTTTGTTTAGTGATGGAGGAATGTCCCAGATAGGTGAATGGTCCAGGCTCAGAAATCGGGACAATTATTCTTCCTTGCTTGAGAAGAATAGTCCAGATAACTCATCATTGATGTTTTACTTTCTTAGGGAAGATTCTCTTCCAGATCTCACAGATGTGAGTGGAAGAATGGCCCAGATGATTTAGTTTATATATCATTACAATGTTTTTTGTGCAGGTTGATGATATGATTTTTATGGAAAATGTATGTCTCCAGACAGTAGATGTATACTACTTTAGTGTATGTGTTCCATTGATTGTGACTATATGTCACTGATCAAGTATATGTGTGCTACTTGGTGTGGTAGTGTACCACTGGATTGTAATTGTGTGCTACTATGGATAAACACAGTTGTGTTATATTGAATGACATTGTTCTGATCACCTTGAAGACTATCAGTAGTGTTGGAAATGATTATCAGCTAGATGGATGATCAATGGACAGAGATTTCCCAGATGGAAAATGGTTCAGAACATTTATTCTTCTAGGACATATGTCCGGATTAGAATAATGGCTCTTGTGTCACTCTATGGAGTGAGTGACTTATCCAGCATCATGTCTAATTACTCATATGGAGTATGGTTTCGAGAGATGATGCAGCTAATGAAACTGATAATGATGATGGTGCTCATGATCTAGTCATGAGATAGTCTATATGACTATGTTGATGTTACCGGGTAAATGGTATGTTTGTGCTCAAGACCATTACTTTCAAATACCTCTCTAGCTAGGAGGGAGTGTTGATATTATGGTAGCTGCGGGAGGTATTTACCTCCACGTGTAAACCTGACGAGAATAGAATATTCCGGGAAGCAAGAAGAATCCCTAATTAGTTGGCTAATAACCCTAGAAGACAATTTGACTTAAGAGGATAATTTGTATTAGGTTATTAGCCTCCAAGAGAAGAAGTCAACTAAAGGAAATATTATATACTAAGTAAATAGGCACCCAGAATGAGAAGTCGGCCTAGGCAGTTTTCCAGTTTTAGTATAAATACAGGAGGCCAGTCTTCATTCTGGCAGGCATTCTCAGAACTGCAGAAGCATCACTTATGCACATTGCAGTTGGCCAGTTTGTGTGCAAGTTTGGAGGAGAGTTGTCGTTGCAGCTGTTGCAGCTAGAAGATTTTGGTTCTGGCCTGGACTCTCTCTTGGTTATGGTTTGGACTCTCTGATCAGCTCTTGTTACTCCTATTTGGTGCACTATCCTTGGAGAGAGGTGTGTTATCTTGTTTGGCTATCTAGCCTAGGGTTTTCTTCTAGAATGATTCTCTGTCAAGGTTAAGGTGCTCGGGGGTGGCTTCGGCCTAAGGTTGGGTGACAATAGTGATATTTTCTATGGTTAAATGAGCACATCCATTATATTCTAACAATAAGTGGGTTTCCCACCCAAGCGAACCTAAACATACATCCTTTAGGATCTTATGACCTGTTGATTGGCATGGACTGGTTGGCTGCCCACAAAACCTAGTTGGATTGTTACAGTAAAACTTTGGAGTGTGAAAATGAAGAAGGAAGAAGGGTAACCCTACAAGGGATTCAAAAGTCTGTCTCAGTGAGACAAATAGCATCCCTCCAAGTGAAGAAGTATTGAAAAAAGGGATGTCCCTTGTATGAAATACAAGTACCAAAATCTATTGAGAACAAGAAACCCAACCTAGAGGAACATCTCATATTAAGATATTATAAATAAGTATTCCCAGAAGTGTTGCCAGATCTACCTCCAAAAATGGATATTGACTTTTCAATAGAAATTGTACCAGGAGCAGTGCCAATGTATAGAACACCCTATAGAATGAGTACACCGGAGCTAGTTGATCTTAAGCTATAGTTGAAGGAGTTGTGGGACAAAGGATACATTTGGCCTAGTGTGTCTCCATGGGGAGAAACAACCTTGTTTGTGAAAAAGAAGGATGGCACACTCAGATTGTGCATAGATTATAGACAACTCAATAAGATGACCATCAAGAATAAGTATCCCTTACCAAGGGTCGATGACTTGTTTGACCAATTAAGGGGTGCTACAATATTCTCCAAGATTGACTTGAGGTCTGGATACCATCAGGTCCAAATTAAAGATGAATACATCCAAAAGACAGCCTTTAGTACAAGATATGGTCACTATAAATTTGTGGTGGTGCCATTTGGGCTTACTAATGCACCAACCACTTTTATGTGCTTAATGAATAACGTATTCATAAAATTATTGGATAGATTTTTGTTGGTTTTTATTGATGATATCCTAATCTATTCCAAGAATAGGGAAGAACATGAAGAAAATCTCAAGCTAGTACTCCAAGTACTAAGACAACATCAGCTCTATGCTAAGCTTAGTAAGTGTGACTTTTTCCAGAAACAAGTCCATTACTTAGGCCATGTCATTTCTGAGGAAGGAGTGGTAGTTGATCTTGACAATATTAAATCCATCATGGATTGGCCTACCCCAAAGGATGTATCTAATATCAAATCCTTTATGGGCCTAGCAGGATACTATAGGAGGTTCATAAAGGGATTCTCCAAGATTGTTTCCCCAATCACCTCTCTTCATAAAAAGGGGGTTAAATTCATTTGGACATCAGAATGTGAAGAAATATTTCAAGAGTTGAAATCCCTTCTAACCAATGTGCATGTGTTGAAGATTGCAGACCCAAACAATGACTTCCTTGTGTGTACAGATGTCTACAAGGAAGGGCTCGGAGGAGTCCTTATGCAAGAAGGACATGTGATTTGATATGAATCCAGAAAATTGAATGAGCATGAAGTCAATTATATGACCCATGATATGGAATTGGTTACCATAGTGCATGCTTTAAAAATGTGGAGGCATTACCTCTTAGGTAGAATATTTGATCTTATCATAGAGCATAGTGGGTTCAGGTATTGGTTTGACCAACCAAAACTCAATGTGAGACAAGCTAGGTGGATGGCTCTCCTTAGTGAGTTTTATTTTGAAATCAAACATATCAAAGGAAAGGAGAATAGGGTGGTTCATGTTGATTTTTCATAAGCTAGGTTAAGCATGAATTCTATTCCATTTTTATCATTTCACTTAACCATAAACAATAATGTTGTAGCAACCAAGATCACAAGAAGAAACACCATGCACAAGAACACAAGAAGTATCTTGGGAAACCCTTCTCAACAAGGGAAGAAAACCCAGCCAAATCCTTTTCTATAATATTCAAGAGAAAGACCTTCACCTCCAAGAAATACCTAGCACACAAGAGGGTGCTTAAAACCTAGAACTCTAGCGCCCAAGAGAGGTGCGCACCTTTTGCCAAAGAAGTGGACTTACTGAAATTTCCAAACTCACAAGTATGATATGATTCCACAATGTAGAATCATCCCTTACTTATATTAGACTTGTCCAATCAACAAAGGCGTCTATTGGCTCAATAGGGCCGACCTCTCTAAGTCACTATATAATTTATTGTTATTATTATTATAATAATTAATAATAATATTAATTATCTTTTACATTTGTTATTAAACATATTAAGGTGGGGCCGACATGTACCCTTTACATAACAATTAGTGTTACAGGTAGGTCTGACTCTTGAATAGTATATAGCAAAGGATATGATACACCCACTAGTGCTCATCCACTAGGGGCACATCCATACGGATGGCATAGCTCTGATTCATTACATTACACAGAAGAACCAGGTCTTCACGCGTTCACCTGTGCTCGTCCACATGCATGTCCACTCTACAGATATTCTTTCCACTGTCACAGACAAGAGAATCATCTGGAGTCTTCTCGTCAACTCAGATACTCAGAGGAGGCTATCACATCATCTTCATTTATGTTCACATGACGATGTACCTAGCACTTTTGGGATTTCACACGTTCACCTTGTGCTCAGCCACAGGCACGTCCTAACTCAACAAATCACTTTTCCACCGGATAATCATCTCAATTTCTTCTCACTCACGTCATGGAGGAGGTCATCTCTACATTCCTAGATCTGTCTCAGGCAGGAACCACGTACCCTTCTTAGGGGCTTTCTCTCAGGTTTGTAAGCTGAGAGAAAGACTCACATAGCTTCTATGTTCCACATCTCACAGGCTTGTAAGTTAGAGGATGTCTCCCATAGATGAATTCATCAACACTCCCTCTTAACTAGGGAGGCATTCTTCATCAAGCCAAGTCTCATACAGATGTACTCTGGAAAAAAAAATTGGCTAGAGTCATCAATACTCCCTCTTAACTCGAAAGGCGTTCTTCACCAAATCTGTTTGGTGTAAATGTTGGCAGTCTACTCAGGTGTAGAAAGGCACTGCAAGTATACAATTTTTACTCTACATCATATCTTTGACATAACAATATTTCATCTCACTGTGCTTCAAGCAACCATGGAAATCTTCATAGTAGAACATCAATCAGGTATGTTCTTTTTAGTCCAGTGTATTTTCTGCTCAATTTGAATCGTCATGTCCGATAAGCTTAAGTTCATATTGGAGGAATATCTCAGGCCATATCCCAATGTGCCTCGTAAATACATGATTTTCTATCGTCTAGTGAGTCTGTCTCGGTTCGACTCATGAAATGACTAGGCCCATTCATTATATGGCATGAGTCAATTTTGGTGTTAGCCAGATACATCAGTGATCCAAACAACTGTGGATTAGTCTCGCCTGTATTGTTGTCAATCTTCTCCTTTCGATTCATCACGATGGATTTTCATTCTATTATATTGAACTTCTTTAATATTTTCATTGTATATTTTCCTTGACTCAAGAAAATCTTATCGGTCCTCTGCCATACTTCTTGTCCCAAGAAGTAGTGCATCATACTCAAATTCTTTATCTCGATTTCAGAAGTCAAGGATTACTTGTATCCAACAACAACGCTTTCTGAATAAGTCATCGGGATCAGGTTCTCGTCACCAACATTGTATAGGTTTGGATCAGCAATACTCTTGCTAAAACTCATCAAGAATCTATCTATTTTCTATAGTTTCCCACGCATGGATGGTAGTACGGATGGAAGTGTATCGGGTTCACTGGGTCAAGTGTCTCATCATAGAAAACTCCCTATGTTTGTGAGAAACCTCTGGCTATAAATCTTATTTTGTATTTCTCGACACTTCCATCAGCTGCATGCTTGATCTTATAGATACACTTGGAAGTTACCACAAACTTTCCTTTCTGGTCCCTGAATAATATCTTATGCATCATTCTTTAAGACATTGGTATTCTTCTATTATGGCATCTTGCCATACCGGTTCTCTTGTTGCTTCTCTAAGAAAAGGAGTCTCAGCATCAATGAAGTGGATCATGACTAAAGGATAGCTTGAAAATCTCTTTTTCTTTCTCAAAATGTGCCTTGAGAGGCTTGTATGTTTCTCTGCCTCTTGCAGAGTGATTCTAGGTAGGGATTTTATGCCTTACTACAATATCTCTAAACATATCAACTAGAGATCTTGGATAACCTGGAGTAATGTCTGTCTCCCTCTAAATTGTTGAAGGGAGAAGGTATTGTCTTACTGTCAATCTCCATCTAAGATTCTCTAGTTCTTTGAAAAGCTATCTCTTCTTCAAGGACAATGTCTCTTCTTGTCTCAATCTGTCTCTTACTAGAGATGTATTTGAAGATTCATTGTATCATTTCTTCCTAAAGGATCTAGCTTGAACTTCTTCTCTTTGGGTACATGAATGTATATGGTCATGTACATAGTCTGCTTCATATCTCATATAATATGTTTCCTTCTTCAACCTTCACTATGGCTTCCTCAAGGTTATCACTTGTGACCTGAACAAGGTCAACAAAACAGCAAGCAAGAATAATACTCTTTGATAATAGTAGATAAAACAAAAACATGAATAATAATCACAGTAGATCCTTTAGAGCTATCACTTGTGACATGTCTGAAGAAAAGATCAAAAGTAAGAAATACAATACGAAATGAGGTCAACACTCTTCTAGTGTTGTGATCAAACATTCCTCCATGGTAACCTGGGATCAACACAAGAAGTTTATCCTAGATGAGATGTTAGTTGTATTTGTTACATTAAGTACTTATCTCAATATGCTCACATGCTACCAAGTATAATAATTTACAAAGACTGCTACCTAAACTATATTTTTTACTTGCAAAGGGGTAGTAATCAACTTTTTCATGTGTAATTTTGAATCTTATCAGCTTAATTAATCAAACATGGAACCTGGAGTCTTGTCCTCAAGAATGAGTGTGTGTTGCTTTTCTTCCAAGTCTCCTTCACTCAAGATCTCAAGTGTTGTCTTGATAGAAGTTTGAGTTAGAGAATAAACTCTATGATCTCATCTTTAATCCATCTAATACCTTGAATTTAATTTTGACCAAAGGTTAGTATGATGGTCATAGCTTCAACATGCAACCTAGATCAAAATAAAGTCATAACAAATAGATGCATATCAGAATAATCAAACCTGGGTTGCATTATTCTTATGAATGTGTTGGATCTTGAGATCCTTCTAGATATATGGCAGGAGATCCCTTCTCCTGCAAATACCCTTTAAAGCTTAACAATTTAAACATATGTGATTACATACCTCCGATAGAATTTGCGGGTACTGGCACCATCTGGTAGCAGCGGTAATAATTACCAACTCTTAAAAAATTCAAGGGTGATTGCAACTAGTACTACAGCTGATACTTCAACTGATATTGCAACTGCAACTAATTCTGAAACTGCAACTGCAACTTAGTGTTTTATGAGGAAACCCTAATTTTTCAAACTTCAAATTTTGAAATTATGATCCAGGGGATAGATGTGTTGAGATGAGGTGAGTAAGACGGTACAGTTAGATTTTTGAAAATCCAAATTTTCCCCCCTCAAACTTGACCAACGGATTTCTGGACTGGTGCTTCTGGTTTTCTGGTTGTAACACCCTGTTTCCCCCAGTTTGTAAAAATAACGGGACTGGCCAAGAACTATGGCAAACTCATAAATGTGAATATGTGATGTAAATGGACCTTGAGGAAAAGGTCAATGAATGTGAATAACATTATGAATTTTATTGCA
>ML781431.1:19383-77569 GCA_009831015.1 Picea engelmannii | reverse complement strand
TCGTTAGATGTAAAAGTCTCAATTCTAGATAAAGGAATTAATATAGAACCAATCAACCTTACAACTCAAAAGGATGTGAATCCAATTGATGTAAAGAGGTCTTCAAATGTCAAAGAAGAAACAATCCAGGACCATGAAGAAAAATCAATTTCAAAAGTTAATCAACAAAAAACTACAAGTATACGAAGTAAGGATCGAGTTACAAGGATATCTTATCGACATCCTAATCACAAAAATCAATATTTTAGCCAATCCTTGTATCAACAGAAACAAATGACCAATATGTCAAAGAATATTACTTTCGCTACAAGTGATGCTCAAAATAGAAGTTATCATGGGGGTCGAAATACATCAAGTTCTTTCCAAGAACCCTATAAACTCCCCATGCAGAAGATCGAATTAGGATGGGCAGACTCCTTTACAATGCGACAGTTCTGCTCAACACTTAGAAGATCATATCATTTCAGGTCCTCAATGATTACTAACTCAATAATGAAGAAGCACGAGACAATAATTACAAGATAGAGCAAAAGATTTAAGTCTTCCATAAGGTATGCTTTGAGGACAAAGCATTTTTAAGGGGAAGGCAATGTTATGAAGATAAATATACATATAAATAGATATTCATAACATAATAATTAATTAATTAATAATAATTATTAATAATGAAAGGACATGTCTCAAAGGACATGACTATTGGTTAAGGGCACCCTTGCGTGGGTATATAAACGATCCCTCATTCTCAATTGTAATCTCATCACCTTATATCCTATTATATTATTATTCATTCTTATTACATATATATTTGTCCATATGGATTTGATTACTATATTCCAGATATTTTGGATTATTTGTGCGTGACGAACTTTCTTCGTCTCACTGTAGCGAGGCCAACGATGATTGGTCGACTGCCCCCTGGACCTGGAGGACCCCCAGCTAGTGGGCCACCTCCTGCTGACAGAGGACCTGGTGGGGGGGCTCTAGGGGCACTATGAGTGTTGGTTATATCTGTTTTTTATTTATATAGGCCTGCGAGCCCGTTTTGTACAGGGTATTTTGAAACCCATTTGTATAGGCTTGGGGGTACCCATTTTGTACCTATAGGGGTGAGGGGGCTCACTAGCCTATGGGTGATGTATGTATTGTACTTTTTTGTAAACATTTATGGTACTTTTGATCGGCATATATATATGGATACATATTTTGAGATTGTTGTAATGTTTACATGTGTGGATTTTTGTGATGTTTTTTATGATGTCTAATCTATATGCTATGACCGATGTTTGATGATTTATGTATGTGTGATGATGTCTTGATGGGATAAATTTCAATCTAACACTAGTTTAGCCATATTATCTCCCATTTGATTAAATTTTCATGGAATATGTGTAAATGTAATTGAATCAAAAATTCGAGATAATAGTCTAACTTGCAGGTATTTGTGAAAGAGGGAAGGATCGCGGACATGGTATACATTGTTGAGCTGCAGGATGACAAGTTGGGAATATAATAAGACGCTAAGGTGACGAATCTATCGGTGACTGGCCTCGGCAAGGAGACCAATAGCGGCGGTGTATTGCTTGGTTGTTGGTGGTTGAACCCAAACATATGCCGCTGGAGTGGAGCAGTTCATGTGAAAGGGTGTAGAGGGCCCAAGTGGCCGAAACGAGATTTTGTGTCCAGTGGCTAGCTCTGTCAACGTAACCAATGTGGTAGGCCGATAGAGGAGGCATCTGTCAATAATACGGATAGTAGATCTGACATGAGGTGTGGAGGGAACAAAAGAAGACTAAAAACTTTACAAATGTGTATAAAGAAAAATCCTAGTGTAGGATGACTACGCTCAGGCGTAAAACTTCTTTAAGTACTGTAGATTTTAACCTTGTACAATATCTACAACAAACAAATATTCAATAAAAGAATAGAAAAGATACAATGGAAAATACAAACATTACACAGAGATTTTTCCCCTAGAAACCCAAACCGGGAAAACCAACATATTATATATTCATTCATAGTGATACATTGTTTACAATACAATATGCATATAAAAGCCAGTGGCATCCAAAAACCTAACCCAATGACCAGGATTAGTCCACAACCCTAATTCCTTAACCAGAAATAAAAAATCGTCGGCAAAAACCATGTGCCGAAAAACCACCTAAATATGTGGCACGTTTCCCGAGGCAAGTGACACTCATACCTTGATATGTGTGAGAGAAGGTTTCTTTCCATTCCATACCTCTTGTGGATTCTTGTCATCGATTTTTGACAAGGGTGATCTGTTAACCAGGTAACATGTAGTACCCATTGCCTCTGCCCAGAATTCTTTCCCTAACCTGGCACCACTTAGCATGCACCTTGCTTTTTCCATCAGCGTCATGTTCATCCTTTCTACAACTCCATTCCACTGAGGTGTATATGGAGTAGTATTCTGCCTTTCTATACCACACTTCTTACAGAATTCTTCAAATTCATTCCCGTAGAACTCTCCGCCATTATCTGTCCTTGGCACCTTAATTCTTTTCTCTGTTTGATTCTCAACAAGAGCCTTAAACTCTTTAAACCTGTCAAAGACTTCTTATTTCTTCCTGAGGAAATATATCCAAGTATTCCTCGAGAATTCATCTATAAATGAGACATAGTACACACATTTTCCCAATGATGGGACCGACACAGGTCCAAAAACATCACTATGAACTAGTTGTAAGATTCATTTTGCCCTCTTTGCACCAGAGGGGAATCTTACCCGATTTTGCTTCCCATATAGGCAATGTTCATAGAAATCAAAATCAAGAGAGAATTTAGACATAACTTCAACCATACCTTTACCATGTAGTAGTCGAAGATCCTTCTCTCTGATATGCCCCACTCTTTGATGCCACAGCATAACCTTTTCTCCAGAGGTTGTAGGAGTTCTTTCTTCTTCAACTCCAATATCAGGAACAATGGAACTATTACACCCATCACTAATATTGCTTCCTTCCATCTTATACATAGTTCCAAACTGAACTCCTTTTAGCAACACCATTGCTCCTCGAACCATCCTCCAGGTTTCCTTTTCAAATATTGTTTTTACCACTGCATCATCCATTTTTCTTACAGAAATCAAATTTCTGGCCAAACCTGGGATGTGCAGAACACCAAGCAGTGTTCTAATCCTTCCATCTATCATCCTCAACTTGATATTTCCTCATCCTATGATTATGGTTGTCGAATCATCACCTAAGAAAACATTACCTCCATCATATCTTTCATATTCGAAGAACCACTCCCTATGGGGAGTCATATGAAAGGATGCCCCAGAGTCAACCAACCATGCCTCATGATCTGCATGTGTGCTTGAAGAAGCCAAGTACACATCCCTTCCTTCTTACTTAGAGGTATTTTCTTCTGTAGAATGAGATTCTTCAGATCCCTTCTTTTTCTCAACCTTGGATCTACACTGCCTCTTGTAGTTCCCTTCTTTTCCACATCTCCAACATACCCTTACAAACTTTCCAGGAGATTTAGATCTACCCTTAGACTTAGATCTCCCACTTGAGAAATTAGATCTATTCCTTTCCTGGGAACGTCCTCTTGCAAATAATATGTATGTGCTCTTTCCTTCCATATTCTTCTGTCTCATCTCCTCTGACAATAAGGATGAGACCACTTCATCAAACTTCAAGGAAGTTGTATTACTATCTATGGCCACAACCAGACTACCCCATGAGTCTGTTAAAGAAAACAGTAAACTAATACATTTATCTTCATATGAAATTTTAATCTCAACAGATATTAACTGACTTACCATAGTATTGAAGGCGTTCAAATGCTCTACCACTGTGTCTCCATATCTTATCCTCATGTTATATAGCTTCTTTCTTAGGAATAGTTTATTCACTAGGGACTTAGACTGATACAACTTCCCCAACTTATCCCATAACTCCTTGGTTGTAGCTTCCTCTGACACATTCAGTAATATTGAATCTGAGAGACACAGTCAAATTGTGCTCTTTTCCTTTTGATCCAACTTTTTCCATTCATATGTTGAAGTTCTTGTAGGTGCAGTACATGGATCTACCGTAATCCACTGATCTCTGTCCACTAACAGATCTTCCATATTGAGCTTCCACAGCTCAAAACGTTTCCCATTAAACTTCTAGATCTCCATCTTCGAATTGCTTGCCATTTCTTTTCACCTGAAAAATCAATACCACAGATCTCCCACTGTAACAAGGCTTATCACAGTCCTGAGCCAAACCCTTGACCACAAAGGCGTCCCCATGAATCCAACAAAGCTCTGATACCAAATGTATATTTTAACCTTGTACAATATATACTGCAAATAGATATTCAGTAAAAGAACAGAAAAGATACAATGGCAAAAACAAACATTACACAGAGATTTTTCCCCTCGAAACCCAAACCGGGAAAACCAGCATATTCTATATTCATTCATAGTGATACATTTTTTACAATACAATATACGTATAGGATCCAGCGGCATCCAAAACCCTAACCCAATGACCTGGATTAGTCCACAACCCTAATTCCTTAACTGGAAATAGAAAACCATCGGCAAAAACCATGTGCCGAAAAACCACCTAAATATGTGACACATTTCCCGATGTAGAAGAAAAAATTTGGGGGTGTTGTCCATGCACCCCCCCTCTAACCCCCTTGCACACCCGGCATAGAGACTCAAATACTACTACTCGTGAAAATAATATAACACCTACCCAACAAGTACAACCCATTGACAGGTTCTTTGAGAGGATAGCCTTCTAGAGAGGCCAGGATGTATCCACCTTTAGTGAGGCAGTGTTGGACAATGTAGGGTCCATGTTATAATGACTCAAATTTCTCATGGCTAAGAGTATATTGAGCGATATCGTAGGCTAGGACGAGATATCCTTCATTAAATGAGCGAAGGTTGACATGGAAGTCAAAGGTGGCCTTTAACCATTTCTTAGCTGCCTCATTGTTCTGTAAGGAAGACCGACGATATTCATCCAACGACTCTAAGTTCAGCAAGCGCTGCTCCATTGGAGCAGTGTCAGGTACTAGCTCGATGGCAGTGCGTAACATGGGAATTTCGAACTCGATGGGGAGGGTGGCTTCAATCCCATGGACAAGATGAAACGGTGTACAACCTGTGGCATTTTTTACTGTTGTGCGATAAGCCCATAATGCTGAAAACAACATATGATGCCAATTGGTCTTATGTTTGTTGACTCTGCGTTGTAACATGGTTTTGAGGACTTTATTAACAGCCTCAACCTGTTCGTTGGACTGACGGTAGTATGGGGAGGAAAACTCATGGGATAAGCCTAGTCTTGAGGAGAGTTCAACGAAGATCTCGTTCTCAAAGTGTTTACCGTGATCGGATACTAACTGCAAGGGAACTCTGAAATGGGTAATGACATGGTTGAAGAAAAAACGTGCTACTGTGTCAGTGGTATTGTTGAAGGTAGGCATGGCTTCGACCCATTTGGTAAATTAATCTAATGCCACAATGATGTACTTGTGCCCATTGCTAGATGGAGGATTGCAAGTCATGAAGTCTATGCCCCATTTGCAGAATGGGTCGGTGGTGACGACCGGATGTGGAAGAGCAGGTGGCGCTCGTGATTTGTTTGCATAAAGCTAGCATTTATTGCATCGCTTTATAGCGTGGATCCATTCATGAAACAGTGTGGGCCAAAAGTATCCTGCGCGAATTATTTTTTGGGTGGTGGACATACTTGAGAGGTGGCCACCGCAAGCATCATTATGGAAATTGTTCAAGACTCTATCTGCTTCGTCGATGGTCAAACATCGGCGAAGTATGGTGTCGACCCCATGTCAATTAAAAATGTCACCGGTGAGGAGGTACTGATGGGATTGATGGTGAATGTGTCGATGATCATCTCGAGAGAGATGAGACCCAAACTTCTATGTGCAAAGGTAGACGAGAATTTTCCCATACCAGGGGTCATCTAAGGGGATGTAGAAGAGGTGTTCATTGGGAAAATCCGTATTGACGAGTGAACCTTTAGCATCTGATGGAAACGTCGTGATGAGTTCAGCGAGAACAAGTTCTTTCTTTCTTTTGGGAGTTGAAAACTGTAGATTGTATTCTTGAAGGATGACGATCCATCGAGAAAATTTTCCATTAATCTGTCGTCGACTAAGCAAGTACTACATGGGGTTGGAATCTGCTATGACTTTGGTAGTGCGAAGCAGGATATAATAACATAGTTTATGAACTACGATGACAATTGTGAGGGCTAGTTTCTCCTCATGATTTTATTTCAGGGGTGGTCCTGAAAGATTTTTACTGATGTAGTAAATAACATGCTCGCGACCATCATCCCCTAGTTGGAAGAGGACCCCTGCTGCTAAGACGGATGAGGTTGACAAGTAGAGGATTTAATCATGATCATAGTCTAGAGGACTAATCAAAGGGGCATTGGATAGCATCGCTTTTAAATCCTTAAAAGTGGTTTGGGCATGTTCATCCCATCGAAATGGGATATCATGATGCAGTAAGCAAAGGAAACCATGAACGCGAGTGGCATAATCTAGGACAAAGCGTCGTAAAAATTTGGCTTTGCCTTGTAGAATCTGCAATTGGCACAAATTCCTAGGTGGTGGAATTTTTGTGATAGCTTGGACCTTGAGGGGATCCACTATGATGTCATGTTGGGAGAGGATGAACCCAAGGAGGCGCCCGATGGTGATGCAAAATACACACTTGAGGGGGTTCAAGCGGATATTGTACTGGCAACATCGTTGAAAGACGACTCGTAAGTTGTCTAGATGTTGAGTTCATTTCTTGGATCAAGGAGTGAGGTTGTCCAAGTAAGCGAGAATGATGCAAGCAAGATCATGGAAAACATAAGTCATGGCCCATTGGAACGTAGCACCTACATTTTTTAGTCCAAAAGGCATGGCATGATAAGCAAAAGTACCCCATGGGGTGGTAAATGTGGTTTTATACTGATCTGCTGGATGGATTTGGATTTGATTATAGCCGGAGAACCCATCCATGAAGGACAAGGCCTCGTGGCCGACACAATCATCGATTATTTGGTTAATGAAAGGGGTTGGGAAGTTGTCTTTGGGACAAGCATGGTTGAGATCGTGAAAGTCGGTGTAGACATGAATAGTTCCCTATTTTTTGTTAACAGGGATGGGATTGGAGACCCAGGAGGTATATGTGATGGGGTATATAAACCCGGCAGCGCGTAACTTGTCAATTTCGACTTTGATAGCCACGATTTTGGATGGGTGAAGTGGGTGTTTCTATTGATGTACTGGGGTGACGTATGGCCATGTGTCGGTGCGATGTTCGATAATAGAAGGATCGAGGTTGGGCATCTCTATATATGACCATGAAAAAATATCTCGGTATTCCTGAAAGAGAGCTTTGTAAGCTATGAGTTCCTCAGGGGAGTGTGCGGTGCCAATGGTGATTTCTTCTATGATTCCTGGTTTGATGGAAATGTCGATTTTGACAGTGGGGGAAATATTTCCCATGTTGCCATCTTCAAAAGCATCGGGGGCAGGGATAGGGTTATTGAACCAATATATATGCCCTGATGGAATAAAATCCTTGGTTTCTATTACACATATGGAGATTGGGATAAAAGGGTCAAATGCTCCCTGTGAGAGAAAAAGAGCTCTATGATGGAACGCATTCCATGGGAAATCAGGGGTAGTGATTTCCTCCAGGATATCTTCGTTACAATGTAAAATGTGAGAATATAGGGAGGTAACAAGGATGATTTTCATCGTGTGATGGTCTTCAAGTGGTGAAGACATAGAGGGGGTATCGCAACTATGGTGCGATGGCTCGCTTGACATGAAACAATTGTCCAGACACTATGGGTTGTAAACTATGGTAGGGGGTAATATTTCTTGAGGGAAATGAACCGGAGAATTGGCAGGATTCAGGGGAACATCCTCAGACAGTCTATACATGAACCATGGGGGGAGGGGAAGTGTCTCATTTTCAGAGGAGGTGATGTAAACAATATCTGGAGAAGGAATAGGGGGAATCACTTGCATCACAGGAGGTGAGGTGGTCATAGGATTTTAAATAAGGTTCATGTGACAATGCATGTATTCAATGATAAAAGGACACTGGTACGTGAAATGATCAAGTGAGTCACAAAGAGAGCAAGGGAATCTCATATGTTCAGTGACTGAGGTCGAGACATAATGGATGTCGATGGCGTGGGTACCCGAAGGTGTTGGTGGAGAAGGCTCTAGCTGAAAGGTTTGGTGTACTATCGTTAGTGTTTGTCAAAACCGAGGTAGAGAGAGGCAATGATGAGTGTAGTGGCCATACTTTGAACAGATGGCACACACAAATTTGGTCTGCAGCCCTTTATTGCCTGTAGTAGGGGATGTTGTGATAGTACTAGGTGTGCTTGTTGAAGTGACGAGTGATGTGGTTTCTCGAGGGAGTTGGATTAGATTGCGTAATTCAGGAAGAGAGGGACATCTATTAGTGGGTTGTCCCTCTCTTTCATAGAGTGCACAAAGAGGTTGAGTTCATGGAGGAGGTGGAGTGGTGGGCTCTTTCTTCTTTTGTCTACCCCCAGTCATATTCGTGGTTCTAGAGATTGGGGGTGAGGGTGGTGTGGCCTGAGTTAGTACTGGAATCTTCATCGGGATTCCCTTTGACTAAGGAGGGAGAGATGGTTGTGGAACCATCGCAGGTGGGTGTAGATACCATACAGGGATGGTGATCACCATGTTGGGGAGGGTAAGCGTTGCGGCTACTTGAAAAGCTTGTACTCTTGGTGGGGGGTAGAAGAAGGGAATTTGAGTAATGGCTTGGGGGATTGTTTCCAAAACCGAGATTTTCCCCTGGGGAAAGGTGAAATCGGGGATAAGTGGTGTCATAGGGTTCTCGGGTAATTCATGAGGTACAATTTCTTCTATTGGTGCGACGTCGAGGCATGGAGAAGCCTCAGTGGGAGGAATGGTATGTTTGGTTTCAGTTCCATTGGAAGATATGACACACACTTGTGATGAGGGATGTATGAGAGGTGGTTCTCCATGGTATTCCCCTAGCAAAGATGGGTCCTTGAAAATTCCAGGGCCCATATCCATGAGTGGATATGTGTTGAAACTAGTGTGGACAACAGGTAAGATGTTATCGATGTTGGAGGAGTGGTTAGGCTCGTAATGTGAAACTTGGTCGATGGTGATGATTTTCCAATTATGGGGGAACATCATCATTCGAAACACATAAGAGGTCATTGCCTTCATAGCATACATGTAGCTACGTCCAAACAAGATGTTTTAATCGAGCGAGGCATCGATAACCTCAATGTCGATAAGGATGGTTTTTCCCTCGATCAACAGGTAAATTTTGAAAGATCCCTTCAGGGGAGGATGGTCGACCATCATAAGCTCTCAAAGTGATGGTGCATGGTACTAGCTCAGGGGAGCCAAGTTTTTTCCATACAATTTTGGACATGATGCATGTGGAAGCACCTTCATCAATGATACATCGATGAACCGTGATGTTCTGAATCTTAACTAGTATCTGGAAAGCTACCAAAGCGGGGAGGAGAGGTTCCCCACAATCTAGATCAATTGTGATGAGTCTAGTATCAGCTGGGTCGACTGCCCCCAAGGCAAAAAGCAAGGATTTTCATTGAGTTGGATAGGTTTGGAGGACCTCCAATACTGACATGGCTGCAGGGGAATATGTCAGGTCATCGACTAGTTTGTAATTATGTGCCACCCTAGCCTGAGGGTTGTTGACATTTTATCGTAACGGGATGCAAGGGATACGAATGGTGGGTTCAATGTTAGGGCGTGGAATCATCAAGGGTTGTACGACTGTAGTTGGAGCTGCTTCCGAAGTGGTGGGAATGGATTCAGTGGGTGCGTTGTATTGACGACTGCGCATTTGCAGAAGAATTTCTTCTTCGCTAGTTAGGAGGATATTGTGATCCACCGAATTTTTGGGGTGTTGATATTGTCCCATTTGTGGTGGGGCAGGATGTACCTCTTCTTCGGTATTCATCACACCTTGGTGTGGAATAGGGTTTTGCAACATGATCGAGGGTGGTTTTTGAAAATATTGTTGTGGGGCCTGCTAAGGGGCAGGCGGTGTTGGAGGATGTGGCACGTTCATGGAATCTTTCATCCATTTGAAGTCGGCAATTTGGGGGCAATGGTGAGTGTAATGGCCATGCTCACCACAAAGAGAGCAAGGGAAGTTTGTTCAGATATTTTTGTTGTTGTTCCTCCCTTGGCATTTGTTGGTATTGGCCTCTTAGGGGTTATGGTTACCCTGATTTTGGTTTCCCCCAACAGGTTTGTTTTGTTGGGGGTTATTTCCCCCTGGTCCTGGGTTATTATTGTTTCAGTTTTTTCCTTTCTTTTTGGCATTATTCGGCTGATGGGCCGGATTTTTCATATTCAACTATTCAAAAGTATGAAATTGTTGAATGGGAGAGGACTCAACAAAGTTAACGTTGGTGTGTGGTTTTCCTTTTGGACGAGAAACCGGCTATGGAGGACCACAAAATGGAAAATACAAATTATTTTGTGGCAATGATCCATACGGCACATAGGCAGACGAAGCACTTTCACTAGTGCCCAGTTTATATGATGATGTAGAGGGGGAACTTGAACTTGGTTGAGAGGTCAGGCACATGATGGGTGTCGGCAAAGGTCCACTCATGGGTGGAGGGGGAGCAACAGGATATGATTGTTGGTAAAGGATATGAGGGTAATAATACAACCCTCCATATATCGGTGGATATTGGGGTGTATCGTACATAGGTGGTGGTGGGATGTACGGATTGTGGTGTGTTGTGGTACCAATCAATCCATCTGCCACATGAGACATCCTAGGTTTTTCTTGGCCGAATGGTATGGGTCTCGGTGCATCAGGTATTACTGTGTATAAGTAACCTGACTAAGCATAAATGAGGTTGTAATGTTGATCCTTGCTAATGGATTCCTCTTAGGTTTGGGGGAAGGTGGATGCCACGTCTTTGGAAAGGATAGAGACGAGTGATTTGAGAAACCAATCGAGACATTGTTCTTTGGTGGTTTATGCTTTACATAAACTACGTAACCGATGTCATTCATGAATGTGGTTGGCCATATGCATAGCTGAGGTTTGTTTACACTCAGAGAGAAATTCTATACTAGTGTCATGGCGGACTGATAGTTGAAAGAAGGCCAAAAATTCTTTGGCCAAGGATTCAAAAGTCGCGTGGGACCCTGATTTTTCATCCACATACCATTTGGTTGATGGACCAGTGAGTGTGCGTTGAAATAACCTTAAGAGGACAGAGTCATCCATGATTTTTTTTGAAGATCACCATAAGTGGAAGGTCATGACATGGTTGGCAGGATCTTCCCCCGATTTTCCTTCAAATTTGGGAATGTCTGAAGATAGTTTGGTAGGCATATTGGGCCACGTGGGGTCATGTAACATAGGGTCATTCGTGAGTTTACTCAAATTAGGAATGTTGAGGGATGCCAAATATGGCATGGGGAGTGGTGGTGGAAGATTATTTCCAGGCATGGTGTGAACAAGTAGTGGACCTGACCCTTGAGGGGGGTTTGGTGGGGTTGTACTTCTCCCTTGAGAAGAAGTTTCCCCCCCGCCTCCTTGTGAAGGAGAGCTAGTGGATGGATTTCCTTAGGAATTGGACCCAAGTAAGGTGGAACAAAGCAAAGTTGATCCAAAAATAGTGGCACTCACAGGGGTGTGAGATGGTTGAGCCGGTGAGTTGGAAAGACTAGGAACTCCTCCTAGAATAGGAGGGAGATTTTGCAAGCATCTAAAACGACAGGGATTATGTGGGTCTCCTATGATGTCCGACTAGCAAAGTAAATGTGTGCAAATGGTGATGAGAGCAATAAATGAACAAGAGACTTGTATAGTTTGGACCTTCACAATATATCTCACAATCGCATGTAATCAAATGAGCATCATACAAAAATAAAATGTAAATAAGTGTACATGTGGGTAGGTGGATTTTTCCACGTGGGAGAACAAAGAAAACAAATGCTCATGTCCTAAAAAGACATAACGTCCTTCCTCTTAAATAGCATTGGACCTTCCAAGAGCACTCAACAGTGGGGTATGAAGCCACCGGAAGAGGAACTAGTGAAGGATGAAATAATCAGTTATAATGAGGGGTAGAGGGTGCATATCCCAAAAGAGTTGGCGATATTTCCCAATAGCCACACAAAATCTGATCAAGGTGCAATTGCAGCCCACAATTTCCACCTGGGTAGATGTCCTAAATTTGGCCACTAGATACCTCGGTCCAAGTGCAGCATTTAGATTTTCAACCTCAGAAATGGGTCACGGGATGGATCTCTCAAGACTTGGGTGACTCAAGGGGGGACACACAGAACAACCGGACCTCGGCCCTTCATGGGTATCTCCCTACCTTATGGCGTTAGGAACACTTGACTTGGATAATTTAAAAGTTCCCTATTTTTCAACATCTAATGTTTGAGAATGTGAGAACCAGATAATGAAAAGTTATTTAGATTCCTACCCCCGAGATCCTACCTAGACTAAAAATTTCTTTCGGCACCTCCTATGGAGCAAAACTTAGTGAGTTTTTAGAAAAAATTTAGATGTGGCAGGTTGAGAGATTGGGGGTGTGAACCAATATCATTTGAATTAAGTGGGTGTCGATAACCTCTTCAAGAAATAATGGGACGTTTCAGAATTCCTTTGGAGAAAACCTACTTCAACCTCCACAATTCAAGATGAAATCATGTGAGTGAGGAGTGACTTTGTGTGTGAGCAAGTGATAAAATGTGCCAAATTTTAATAAATTAGGTGTCAATTTGCAACATGTGGACTTCCTTTGGTCCTTACAAATCTTGATTACATATCTTACTAGATGTCATTGGTACAACCTTACAGAATTTTAAAATCCCTAAAGAACTAGCATGTGGACATATGGGTCCTTACCAATCCTTTAAACTCCCTAATGTGGTTTATACTAATAAAGCTTCAAAAAACTATCCTAGATTGTAAGCATGTGGGCATGTATGGGCCTGTTACTTTGATCTTTAAACTCTCCTAGTGATGTAAACTAAGAAAGTAATTTCAAAAACTATCCCAATTTTGCAACATGTGGGCATGTTTGGGCCCTTACAAATTTAATATGTTTTGAAAAGAAACTAAGAGGATCCCTAGGGGGGCTTTGTCCTCTCCTAAATATTTTGTTAAGGGAGATGAAATGTTCCCTTAACCACCTTTCTGATTCTCAAGATCGCTCTATGGTGCGAGAGAAGAGCATACTCAATGATTAAGTTGATTTATGGTCCCGATGCAAGTGTTTTTATATGTGATAGCAAAGAATCTCAACTTAACTTTTACAATCAAAACAAGCCATCCATGTGGCAACCCAAGCAAAAGAGGAGAAATATGGTTTCTTTTTTTACCCCCTAAGTGCCTATTTTTGACTAACCTTTCATGTGGGAAAGCAATCTAAGTGTAGTGCATTTGAAAATTGCATAAAAGCAAGATTTTGAAGGCTAGGGGCCTTCAAATCATCACAAAAACTCTTACAATTTTGAAACTCTGGATAGATGCGCGGGTTACAATTCAAACAGAGGCGTAGTGGGCGCACAATGCACAGAAAACCGAGGACCTTTTGGCACAGAATGTGCAGAGAACAAAAGTACTTTGAGCGCACAATGTTATGAATGCGCGTCTGTGGGCTAAAATACCCGTGCACGTTCTGATACGCGTCGAGGGGGGATTTTAAGTGGGATTCTCCTCCTCCAGGTCCAAACTTAACTCTTGACAGGTAAGGCAAGGTCGTTTATGGTTCTTGCAAGGAAAATAGGTCAAAAAGAAGTTCTCTAAAAGCCCAAATAGGGAGGAAATTGATACCTTATCCCCAGTATGGTCGCCAATCTGTTGTATTCATTTCGTCACATGGGTGAGCAAAACAAGGCACTTACAAGTCTAGTTGGGCCTGCTAGACAAGACAGAGGTTACTACATGATTTAGATAAATCAAGCACATGAAATAAACAAGAAAATAAACTAAAAACAACTAAGGAAATAAAACTAGAATGCATAAGAAACTTTGAACCAAAATCAATTAACCAAATGACCAAGATTATGCCACCAATGGATAACTGTATTAGTTGGAAAAACACCGTAGAGAAAGGAGGACTTATGGATCCCCTCTTCCTCCTTGGGAGGGCTCTTGAGTTCCCTATTGGAGATCTCTTCTTACAATGATAAACTAGAAAGAAAATGGTGAAGAAATCATATCCTATTCCCTCAAGAGGTGAGTGGAATGGCCTATTGGAATGTTTCTAGAATGACCCAAGAAGAAAAGAGGATTCTTGAAGGGGGATTGAAGCAGCATAACAATACCATGAAATTCTTGAATTCTTAGTGCACCCATGGCCTCTATTTATAGCAATTATTTAAGGCAATATCCAATTGGTTCTTAGTGTGGACAAGGGGCCCTTTAGCGCAACCTTTGGTCTTTGACCAGCCCCCCATTCAGATTCAGCTCAGATTTGAGGGTCAAATCAAGTTGGGAGTTGGTCCATAAGTGGTTGAGGGGCGAACAAGAACCATAAATGTGTCGTTCACAGGAGTGCATGGATTTTCCCGTACACAGTCGTGCATATGGTGCATTGTGCGCTCTACGGGCTTCTTTGGCCCATGCACTGTATGCGTGCTTCCTTTAGTGAATCAGCGCATATCAATTTTTGTCCAGCTGTATAGCTTTTGCCTCTTGGAAATGCATTTTTGGTGTTGTAGGTGAACTTATAGGTGTTTGGAAATGATGTATTTTTGTAACCATTTGCATGCAATGTTGCGGATGAAATTCCAGTGATAACACAAAGAACTAGCATTTCCACCAACAAATGACAATGGAAAGAAACTCAGTCTAAATAATTCAAAAGCCAGAAATGAACTTATGAATGGTCTTTGTGATTTGGTATATACCAAAGTTATACATTGTAGCTCCACTAAAGAGATTTGGGAAAAACTTCAAAATATTTATGAAGTAGATTCAAAATTCAAAGCAACAAAGCTACAAACTTATAGAGGTCAATTTGAACAGCTAAAGATGAAGGAAGATGGTAATATTGCAACTTACTTCTTATGAGTTGATGAAATAGGGAATGCAATCATAGGATTGGGAGAAGAAGTTGATGAATCTGTAATTGTTCAAAAGGTACTAGTATCTCTTCCAATTAGATTTGATTCTAAGATCTCATCACTAGAAGAAAGAGCAGATCTAGACTCAATAAACATGGATGAACTACATGGAATATTCATAGCATATGAAATGAGAATTGAACAGGAAAACACAGGTATAAAAGAAGCATCATTCAAAGCATCGAAAAGGTCAAAGAAAAAGGAAAAAGAATATAGCAGCAGCAGTCACATCTCAAAAGATGATGAAGAAGTGGTCCACTTTGTCAAAAGATTGAAAAAGGGAACCGGTGGCAGATATAAAGGTAAGCTTCCATTGATTTGTTTTAACTGTGATGGTATTGGTCATTTTTCTAACAAATTTCCTCACAATAAAAATAAAAGAAATGAAGAGGATGATTCAAACATCAAACAAACATATAAAGGCAAAAGAACCAAAAATAAAATCTTCAAGAAAAGTTTTTGCACCAAAGAATATTGCCCCTCTTCAGACAATGATGAATTCATTGAAAGTGAGATAGAAAGAGTTTATTCATGGAAGTAGAAGAATCCGATAAATAAGACACCGAAGAGGAGTATGAAGAAGCAGAAGTTCACTACAGAGAAGAATTGTTGAGTGTTATAGAAGTCATAAAAAGAGAAAAGAAGAAAAACAAAAAACTTTAGGAAGAACTAGATAAGAAAAAAAACACTCAAAATTCAAACTTTGAAGAACTAAAGTGTATGATCAATAAATTAAAGCTTCAAATAGAAGAATACAAAATAATCGAAGAATCACTCAAAGAAAACCTAGAAGAAAAAGACAGGATCATTGGAAATTTGGAAGCAGAGGTTGTTACATTGAGAAAAGATCTTCAACAGAAGAACATGCAGAATAGTTAAAAGGTTTTGAATAATATTATCAACATTCAAAGGCCACATCATGACAAATTTTGGCTAAGATACAATCAGACAAAAGAGGCTCAAGATCCAAAACCACAAATAAATAAACACAACCAAGAAACTATGCAGAGACAATTATAGGAGACAAGAAGTTTTACAGAGAAGATCACAGGGACACTCCACCTAAAAGAGTCATGTTTCAAAATCAATGACAGTCGGAAAAAAGAAGGCCTCAGAATGAAGAAGGATTCATAAGATCTTCAACTCCCAGGTATCAAACTATATTTTTTGGTTTATTTTATGCATGTAATAATTTTGGGCATAAATCTATAAATTGTAGAGCTAATAGCAGGAATAGAAACAACTTTGAAATTAATGCACAAAATGGTTATCCAATAACTCCTAGTGAAACACAGATAAGAAGCTACAACATGTTTGAATCATTGAGCACTGAAGTGGAATGATACAAATGAACAACGTTGGACACATGGCCAAATATTGCAAAATAGCAGTCCCTCCTAGAGAATAACAATAGTCACAGACAAAAACCTCAATAGAGAATATGGATAAGAAAGCAGGATCAGTTTAATAATGAAAAATGCACATTCACTCTACAAGATAAACACAAGAAATGTGTTTGGTATGTTGACAATGGATGTTCAAAGCACATGACAGGTGATGAATATAGGTTTCTTACATTAAGAAAGGAAAGAGATGGATCAGTCTCCTTTGGAAATGTTGACTCAGCTAGAATCATTGGAAAAGGCATAGTCAGAATTGAAAACAAGAATACTAAGGCAGCAAATGTTCTACTAGTGGAATATATGAAACATAATCTTATAAATTTAAGTCAAATGTGTGACCAAGGTCATAAAATTATGTTCGACTCACATAAGTGTGAGATAAGAAAAGTTGGTTCAAGCAAACTGATTGCAACAACTATAAGAACTTCAAGAAACATATATCTATTAAGTGAAATTGGAAATGAAAAGAGTTGTCTAGGAAAGGAAGATGAATTTTTTCTATGGAACAGAATAATGGGTCACATAAACTTTGATAACCTCATCAAAGTCAACAAAAAGGAAGTAGTCAAAGAAATTCTCCATATCACAAAACCAACGAACACACTATGCAAGCATTGTCAACGAGGAAAGTAAACAAAGACCAGGTTCAAATCAAATGACTACTCAACGACAAGACCACTGGAAATTGTGCACACTGATCTAGTTGAACCAACTAGAACAAAGGGTTTAAAAGGTGAGAAATACTTTATGTTATTGGTTGATGATTATACAAGAATGAATCCAATTTTTTTGCTCAGGGATAAGTCATAAGCATTTGAAAACTTTAAGGTATACAAGGAAATGGTTCAAAATGAAATGGATTCAAAAATCAAATGGTTGATATTTGATAATGGAGGAGAGTTTACTTCAAAGGAATTTATTAATTTCTACAGCAAGCATGGAATAAAAAGGCAAATCTCCATTGCTAGGACACTTGAACAGAATGGAGTTGTTGAAAGAAAGAACATGACAGTACAGGAAATGGCTCAAACAATGTTAATGGATTCTAAATTGACATATGTATTTTGGACACATGCAGTGCATACAATAGTGCACATTCAAAACAGAGTAATGCTCAGAAACAATAGTGACAAAACTCCCTACGATCTATGAAAAGGAAGACCATAAAATGTTAATCACTTCATATTGTTCGGAAGCAAATGCTACATCAGAAGAGAAGATGGAAGAATGTGAAAGTTTGACTCTCATGTGGATAAAGGCATACTTGTTGGTTACTCAAGTACAGGGAAAGCATACAAGTGTTACAATATAAGGCTCAACAAAGTTTTGGAAAGCATCGATGTAAAAGTTGATGAAACATGTGGACGGAAATTAAAGGAAGAAGAAAAAGAATTAGTTGAAAAGTTTTACGAAGAAGAAGTAAATGATGAAGAAGTAGTAGAAGGGGAAGATGAATAAGATCATATAGAAGTAGAAGAGAAAGTTCAACAAGTTCCTCCAAATACACCTATAAATGAGTACAAAAGACTCATCATTTAGATCAGATTATTGGAAACAATGATGCTAGAGTTGAGACTAGAAGAAGAATTCATTCACCAGAACAACTACACCTAGCACTCTTATCTACGATTGAACCAAACATTTTTGAAGAGTCCAACAAGGATGAATTGTAGATAAAATCCAAGGATGAAGAATTGGATCAGATAGAGAAAAATGACACTTGGGAATTAGTTCCAAGACTAAGGTACAAGAATGTAATCAGCACAAATTGGGTCTTCAAAAATAAATTGAATGAAGATGGACAAGTTACGAAGAATAAATCTAGATTGGTATGTAAAGGATATGCACATGTTGAAGGTATCGACTTTGAAGAGACATTTTCCCCGGTTTCCATAATGGAAGCAATCCAATTGATACTAGCTTATGCATGTTTAAAGAATATTAAAGTGTATCAGATGGACGTAAAATCATCTTTTCTGAATGGGGAACTAGAATAAGAATTCTACATTGAGTAACCAGAAGGATTTCATTTGTCAAAGAATGAAGATTATGTTTGCATATTAAAGAAGGCCTTGTATGGTCTCAAACAGGCCCCCAGAGCATGGTATTCCAGACTAGACAGATACTTATAGCAGCAAGGGTTTAGAAAAGGAAATGCAGACAACAACCTCTACATCAAGGTAACTCAAGATATTGTTTTATTAATTGAAGTTTATGTTGATGATATTATTTTTGGAAGTGATGATGACAGGTTAAGCCAGAAATTTGCGAAGGATATGCATAATGAATTTGAAATGTCATTACTTGGAGATCTCTCCTTCTTTCTAGGTCTTAAGATATTTCAAAGAAACCAAAGAATTTTTATTTCTCAAACTAAGTATCTCATAGAAATGCTAAAAAGGTTCAAAATGGAATATGGCAAACCAGTTAACACTCCTATGCAAATCAATTGCAAGTTGAGAAAATATGATGATTCAAAGTCTACAAATCAAAGGTAGTAAAGGTCAATGATTGGAAGCTTACTATATGTGACAACATCCAGACCATATGTAATGCAGGAAGTTGGATAGGTGGCATGATTTCAAGCAGCACCAAAGGAATCACATGTTCTATCGGTGAAGAGGATTTTCACATATCTCAAGGGAACATAAGAGTTTGGATTATGGTATCCAAAAGGAAAGTATTTATCACTTATTTCCTACATAGATGCAGATTGGGCAGGTTGCATTGATGACCGACGAAGCACAAGTGGAGCGACATTCTACTTGGGTGAGTGTTTGGTATCTTGGCTAAGAAAGAAACAATCATCAATATCATTGTATACAACTGAATTAGAGCATATTGCAGCAACATCATGTTGTGCACAGGTTCTATGGATAAAACAAACTTTGACAGATATTCAGGTTGAGTATGATGAGCCCATTCCTATATATTGTGATAATACAAGCGTTATCAGTATCTCAAAGAATCTAGTGATGCACTCCAAGACGAAACACATTCTAATCAAGTATCACTTTCTATGGGAACAAGTTGTAAAGAAGAACATCAGAGTTGAATATGTGGGAAAAAAGGAACAGGTTGCAGATAACTTCAAAAAACCACTTCCAAGGGAATCTTTTGAGTATCTTCTCCAGAGACTCGGAGTAATTTCTACTCCAAAATGAATTATTTTGGATGCTTATCTTATATGTATTAGATTTACACGAGGAAGCACCATACAAAGGACGTTTCAGGTTGGGGGGAACAGGTTCAGGAAGAGTTCAGTCAAGGGGATAAGCCCCAAGGATAGTTGAGTTAGGGGGAGCATCCCCAGACGAGAAGTTACCTTTTCCTTTGATTTCAAAGGGGGAGAAATTCACCAGATGCAGGTCAGAGAATTAGATGCTTGGAGAGAGATCACAAAGGCATGTTTCCAGGGGGAGCAATGGTCCCAAGGGGAGCATAAGAGGTATAAATTTAGTGTTGCATCAGAGTGTTGCCATCAATTCCAAGGGGGGGTATTGTTTATTAATTGGGTTGGTTTTCATTTATGTCAACCTTTGAATAAATTTCGGTATCAAATTCCGATAGCCCCAATAGTATGGTTAAGGGAATTTCATTTGATTGATGTATAATGGTATGAAGTTTAATATATTTGCAAATAAGACTATTCTAGATGGATAGTACATGTCATTCCATTTCTAGTGATATGTGGAATGCCACATAGCTCCTCAGGGTTGGAGAGTTATGGATTTGTGAAGTTGGAGAACCCTCATGAGTTATCTAGAAGGTCAAAGAAGTCACAATTATTCTAGAAGCTCCTAGAATAATTTGACTAGACAAGTGAGTAAAACTAGGAGTCAATCATGGGTTAAGTTGTTGCAATAAGAAAATAATTAAAAAATAAATCAGTTGCAACTAGAAGTGGAGAATTTACTATTTGTAGCAAAGTGGGTTAGAAGTGGACAAGTGGTTAGAAGTGGGTTAGCCCTAAAATAAGGAAATTGGGTTAAGTTGGTTAGAAGGTAACCCCTTGAGGAAGCTACATGGAAGTATAAATAATGGAGAAAGGATCTCCTATTAGCACATATTGACAACATTGAATATCTATTAGTGTGTAAGGTTTGTTGTAGGTACTCATTTATATATCTGAAGTTGTGCAATTCTGAGGTAGTACGAAGGGTCGACGGCAAAAGTTTTAGAATTACAGAAAATGATAAAAAAACCCTAGTTTTTCAGGTGTATGCAAGTTGCAGTGGAGCAAGGCGCATATGTACGTGGGCTAGTAGTTTAATAGGGTGAAAACATGAGGGAAAATCCCAAGAAACTTGAGAAAATGAAGATGTTAGGTCTCTATAATCTAAAATCAAGCTCCCAAGAAGATCTACAATGATCAAGTACATCAGATCTATCTACTGGTTCAAAAGGTATTTCTTATTTCTATGAGTAGGATTTTGTTGTTTACATGAGAAATGGTTATGAGGGTTTGAGTATTTTCCTTAGAGAGATTAGTGGTTGCATCAGAATTTCTGTTTAAGTCATATCTATAGAAATACAGTGTTGGTATAATCAATATTTATCATTGATATATCTTGTTAGTGTTGAGGCACATCTTGTATTTCTTGGCATATGGTCAAGGGTTTTTGTGGTACATGGTTGAAAAGTTGTAATTGTGAAGTGGTTCATGTATTGAAAGGTTGCATATCAGAAAGGGTTTGATGTCCAATCCATGTGAGGGTCATTATACTTGTTCTTGATTATACTTGTATGACACATGACTAGAGAGATATAGATACATTCGGTTAAGGGATATGTATGAGGATGCATGCACAGGGCATAGCTATAGGTTACACAAAGTGACATGTTGCAGGTTGAGTTGACAAGAGGCAACAGAGTGTTTGAGTTTCAGCAAAAGTGAAAATTCCTTGTTTCAGAAGGCATATGCAGTCTACAGTACAGATAGGTCGCATACATATGCAGCCTGCAGTATAGATAGGGTGTGTACATATGCACTCTACATAACAGATAGGTTGTATCTCTATTGGTTTTGGTTTGCACAGGTATAGGTTGATTACAGGGAAGTGATACAAGTTGGCTACAAGTCAATGGTACAGGTTGGTACAAGTTTATAGTGGTATATCTCAGAGTGACAGTGTGAGAGTGGTTTCTTCATTTGACACTAATATTTCAGGGTGGCAGGACGGGGCAAGGATAGTTGGTCGTAGCCATCTTTTGGTTGTAGCTGGAGAATATAGGGGGTTGTAGCCTCCTTCTGGTTGTAGCTAGACAATTGGGGAGTTGTAGCTTTCTTCAGATTGTAGCCTGAAAATATATGGGGTCAAAGCCTCCTTCCAGTTGTAGGTGGAGAACAAAGAAAGTTGGTGTTGCTAATGAATGTAATTATTAAAGACATATAATCAAAACAATTATGTGGTTTTCTCCTGCATTGGGTTTCCACGTAAAAATACTTGTGTATTGTGTATGTGTATTATTTCTCATTTGTTCATGGTTTATTTACTCTGTACTTATTGGATGATAATGTTATATTGATCATAAAGATAAATAACACTTGCATATTGTGATTAAAAGGATTATCAACTCTATTACTGATTCACCCCCCTCTTAGTAATCCAACATACACAAACTCATCTTTCAGGAAAACTTGTTCATTGGCTTGCCAAGATTCAGGAACACGATTTAATGATTACCACAACCAAAAATATTAAGGAACGTGATCTAAATCTTCACTTGGCTCAACACCCTGAACCAGGTGATTCTCTTGAAGAAGATGATAATGCTTTGTTGGCATTATTTTACTTGGAAACTCTTGATATTAATTTGGTCGATCATCCTTGGTACAAGGATACCATCTATTATCTTTTGCATCAGAATTTCCCAATTCATTTAGATTCGCATTAGCATAGAAGGTTGTGCTTGATAGCCCCAAAGTACCTCATCCTAGGAAACATTATTTTTTTGTAGATCTGGTGATGAGCTACTATTAAGATGTGTTGATGATAAAGTAGCTCAAAAAAATTTAAATGAGTTTCATGGATCGGTAGATTCTAACCTCCATATTGGTGGCCATTTTGCAGCAAAGGCTACTGCTTTCAATATCATTAGGGATGCTTATTTTTGGCCCTTGATGTTTCAAGATTCTTTCAAGTTTATTCGGGCTTGTGAAAAATGTCAAACGTTTTCTGGCAAAGAACATTTTTCAGCTATGCCTTTACAGCTAGTCTTACCTGATTTCCCATTTTCTAAATGAGGATTAGAATTCATCATCCCTATTAACCCTCCATATTCTATGGGACATGTATATATTTTGATGAAAAGGGATTACTTTACCAAGTGGACTGAAGTTGGCCCTCTTAAAAATGCACAAGATGAGCAGGTTATAAACTTCTTAGAATCTAATATATTTGCATGCTTTCGCCTTTTTCTCGAAATAATCTCAGATAATGGACCAATGTTTATTTCTACAAAGTTTGCTCAGTTTATGAGTAAATTTGGATTCAAGAAATTCACCTCATCCACCTATTACCCTCGGGGAAATGGGAAGGTTGAGCCAACCAACAAAAACCTGGTCAAAATCCTAAAAAGGATTATTGATGATAAGCCTTGTCAATGGCATACTCTTCTCACATACACACTGTGGGATAATCACACAACCACTAAAAACAACACTAGTCATACCCCTTTCTCACTCTTATATGGTCAAGAAGTTGTAATGCATGTTGAACTTCAACTTACTTCTCTTCATTTAACAATGCAGGCTGAGGAGTTAAATTCCACTGATATTTCCCACAGTATGAATGCTTTGTTGGATTTGGAAGAACAAAGAAACCATGCATTGGAAAATTTGAAGAAAAGGAAGCAGACAGTCAAGAAGTACTTTGATAAGTGTGCCAAGTCTGTCAAGTTTAAGGTCAATGACAAATTCCTTCTTTAGGACTCCGTACATGTAGACAAAGGAAAGCATTCTAAATTCCAAAAGATCTGGCTGGGTCCATACAATATCTCTTTGGTAGTCGGAAATAATACCTACATGCTAAAAGACTTCGAAGAGCGGTTATTCTCTTTCACGACTTATGGCTCATATTTGAAACATTATGTTGAGGCTGGATGATTATTTCATTTTCTAAATCAGTGTTTGATGTAAATATTATTTTAAGTTGTACATTTGTTTTATTTTTCTGCATTTTATTTTCATCAGTACTGTTGCTTTACTTTTCAATCTTTCTTGAGGTTTCATTGCAGCTTTATTTTCAATTTGACTGTATATTTATTTCTTTGTTTCTTTACCCTCAATTTTGTTGAATTTTTGTTTCATCCTGATTTAGATTAGTCATGTACAACCACAGTTTTTCCTTGTTTTTCATAAGTATGCTTAAGTACAGATAAGTAGCTGGAACAGAAAGAAATACAATCACTTGTGGTTTGTAGCCTTGTATCATGTTGCATCTATGACCACTTTTCTTAAGATTGAGTGCTACAGTTTTCCCCTCTTTCGTATTTTCCCTTTCTGCCTTCCACCACCCCTATTTGAAAGAGAATATCGGAGCAAAAGGAAAACTTTGAGTACATAACATAAAAGATTCTATGTCTGCAAAACCAAAAGGTTGAGTTCAAGCCAATATTACATTGCCTTCCCTGTGGAGTCACCAGTGTTGACTCTCAAAATCGTCAAAGAGTCACCTGCCTACAAAGAATTGCAAGGCATACACATTTAACTATAAGTGGTACCCCTTATAGTGTCATTCAAATAAATAACCTATAAGAGCCCCTTTGAAGGAGAAGTCACTTAATTCTATGTTGTTGATGGTTGTCTTTGATGCTTACAGATCACCTGCATGTTGATTATTTGGCATGAGCTTGGTTTTAATTCCCAAAGCTAATGAGTGATAACAGTTGTGATTTCAAATGGAAATTAAAATCCCTCTTTGGGCATTGATTTTTCGATTCTAAGAATAAATGCAAGGAAAAATCATCTTCAAAAGAAAATTTGCATGGTTGTTGTTTCAAATGGTAAAAGTCTCTCATTTTGATGAATGTGTCGACATGGTATTCACTGACTAGTTGTTGCCTTGTATGTGTGATGAGCTTTAGACATATGAATGTGACTTGTCAAAAGAAATAAAAGAGGTGTCATGTATAGATATGCACATAGCACATCACTTATATATATTTCACTGGTTATATGTATATAGTCCGATACATATTATACAAGTTACAAAGACATGGTAGTGTCGAATTTTTTGTTATGATTGTGGTAACCAAAAGGTTTGTATATGGGAAAATTTTGAAAGTTTAATGCATATGGGATAGTATCCACACAGCGCACATATATTACGTGTCCTATGGGTATGATCCAACATTTATGTCTTATAAACATTGCATGGTTGACGATCTTATTTTGCGAGTCCATATATTATACGATGTCATAGTTTTGAATGCATGTGGGATACTCTATATGCATATTACCCACGTTATGTTTATACCATAAGTTGGACATTGTTATATTGTCAATGGTGTTTAATGTGGTAACGTGGTTGCATTGGTAACATGTGATCCTGTATGAGTTTGCGCTTACTTGACACATGTTGGTTGCTTGAGGTTTTGATGTGGCTTTCTTTGGGTTTAGCAAGAGATTAATTTTGGTCGTCACCCCAGCATGACGTGACCAACAGTTAATGCACCAACTTGTTGTTACCACCTTGGGTTTTGGCATTTGGTTCATTCATTAGTGGTTTGGAAGAAGTTTGATCTTTGGTAATTGCAGCAACCACTCGAAGGCACCATTTAACCAACACAGCACTAGGTACCAAGGCTTCAATTCCCTGTCATCTATTTTTCTTAATAGTTTATTCCTAGATCTGTAACTACATTCTATGCTCAACATTCGATGCTTTTGTGCTCCGTTTTAAAGGAAAATGATTTTTTTATGCTCTTGGTTTTAGAGAACACGCATGCATAAAATATTCAATGGTATGGTGGATGGTTTTACTCATTGATTGCCATAGTTATGATCGTTAGTCTCCCATGTTGGTTGATTGGTCTGCAACTATCTATAGTGCATTAAAAATGGCAGATTAAATCTACGTTGTCTCCTTCTTGAAATGAAACTGTCCCACGACCCTATGTATACCCTTGTTAAAAATAAATGGCTCGAAGCCCTTTTCATATCAACATTTTGTTATTCGTTATCCCATTACTTATGGCAGCCATAACCCTATAAAACCCTTGTCGACTTGAATATGGTCGTTGTTTGGGTCGCATGTTGAAGACCGAAAACAAAGAAAGGAAAAGAGACAATGTTGCCTCTGCATATTATGATTGAATTTGTGATGAATGTCACACCAGAGTTTGAAATCGTTGTGACCCATTGGGCCTCACAAGGTTAATGGTTGTGCTTTGGTAGCATTTATTGTTGCAATAATGTTTTGAAACCCCTCTCATTTTGTTGCATGCTAGTCGTGACATCTCTGTCAGATTCGATTTCATGACCTTTGGCCACAACAAAGGCACGAAACTGTGATAGTGATTGAATATTTTCGATGTGTATACATGTTTGTCATCTCTTTGAAAATAAAATGATTGATTCAGTTTGGGGTCTGATTTTATCATATAAACATTAGAGTGTTGGATAATGAGCAACGAAGTCAATTATTTGAAATACAGATAGAAGAAATGTTTTAATTAATATTTGGATGAATCAATTGATATTTTGAGCATTGTTTGCATGAAGTTTTGAATTCGATGGTTGGCAATAATATCTAATGGTTTGGTTAAGGACATGAATTGGTGTTCAATAAGGACCAATACATGGATTTTGATAATTTGTAAACAAAGAATAATGCCTGGAACGTGACAGTGAATATTTTGTGAACAATTTGAGTGATGACAGAACTGTTGTGAGACATTTTTCAACTATGTTTTCAAAATGAATAACTTGTTTATGGAATGAGAGATTAATAAAGTATAGACCGACTTAAGCATGTCCATTTTATTTTCCATGTCCATTAATGAGTGATTATGGAGATAATTGTAATGTAAGCATGTCCATTTTATTTTCCCGTCATACTTAAAAAAATTCATCCATTACAATCCCAGTTCATTAACCCAAATACCTATTTCATTCCCATTCTTTAATTATGATTATAAGAAGTGTTTCATGGCAAAATTATATTAGTTGAAAAGGAAGTGTTCAGTTTGTTTGATCTCTGCTTTGTTTCATACCCAAAAATGTTGATGATAATGATTTTATGGAACTATTCATGGTAAATGAACAGTCCATATTGCACTTCCCAGTCATACTTACCATTTTATGCTCATTACAAACCTAATAATAAAATCCCAAGAGCCCTATAAACCCATGTTCTAATTAATTACCAGTTATGGAATGTGGAATGCATAATGATTCCCTGCATATGTATTGTTGTGTATAGAGCCAGGTGTAAACTATTATTTTGCAAAATTTTAGATGATGGATTAGTCGTGCTATGGTTCTGATATTTGTGAATGTGTGCTAGAATGAGATTTTTCAGGAGAGGAATTCATAGCATGAGGAGTAATAACAGAGGCAGAGGATTGGGTCCCTGGAAAAGGGGTAAAAAAAGACTAAGGTTCTCTATACACTTTGATTCATATTCGTAAGAGTTTAATAAATTGTTGCAAACATGGTTCCTCAACTTGCTTGGCCAACAAGCCTACATACCTACTCCTATTCCTAAGAACCCACGCCCAAGAATTGGCATACCAATTCCAAATCATAATTCCACTCCTTTATTTGTGCCAAAATGAGATGGCTCGCAAGATATTGTGCACCCTCCTCCCAGACACTCACAAGGATGGCCAAATGTTGGTAACCCACAACAACCCCCCTTTCATGCTTGGCCCACTGGTTCATTTCCACCACCACCTCCTCCACATCAGAATTTGCATCTTTAATCCCAAGCCTCACATGCCCATCATAAGGCCAAAATCATTGAGCTGTAAGGAATCACTGAGAAAGAGAAAGTAGCAGCAGCCAAGTCAAATTCATCACAAGAATCTTCTCATTCAGTCACTTCCCATATGCAAGAGAATGATCGAAAATCTGCTAAGGAAGATTCATCAATTGTAAGAAATGAAGGGGATGAGAGGAGTCATAGCAAGAGAGGGATAACCTCTCACAATAAATATGGTTTGTCATGATCAGTTTGATTGATTTCTTTGGCACTACTATATGGACTTGTTTGCACCTTATTTTTGGATAGATTCATGTTTTACAGTTCATTTTGGGACAGATTTTATTTTGGATAGCATATCATTTTTGGGATAGCTCAAATTTGACAGTATTGTTTTGGACAGCCTTATATTTTATATGCTTCATGCTTGGACGGATTTATGTAATGGATAGATTTTGATAAATTGAATAATTGCCACATGGAGTGACAATGAGGCTCTTATAAATATTTCATCTTATGCATGATAATGACATGGATTGTATGATGTGGTAAGATTGATGTGTCATTCATTTAAGGTGGAAGATACAAGGATGAGATGGTTTATTAATTAATTAAAGTGAATTAGGGGGTCCCCACTTATTAGTTTTATTTAGTACCCTTATCATATTATTATTATTATTATTATTATTATTATTATTTATTAACTTACTTGAAAACTCTCCTATTGACTAACTAATTGTTAGTTAATGAGTTAACTAAAAGTGGTTGAGTGATTCAACTACCTTGGATATATTAAAAGGAGGAAAGATGGACAAAGTAGGGAGGAGAAAGGAAACAACTCTGATAAGATTTTCTCTTACTCCCAAGTGAGATTTCATTACTACTTCATTCATCTTTGATTTCTAAGCTGAGACACTTCTTGTGACAGCAAGATCTATCGAAGGTGACGAAAATCTAGGACCAAGAAGCATTGAATTCTAATATGCTTCCATGTTGATTGTCTGTTTGATAGTCTGCAGATTTATTTTTCTTTCTGGATTAATTTCTCAGTGCTAATTAGGATTCTTGTGGAGAGTCATAACATAGTGCAAGTTGTGGTTGTTGGCTTATATTTCCATAATTATTGGTCTGATTTGAAGGCATGAGTTTCCTATGTGTGTGTTACCCTAGGATTCTAGACTTTCATCTGGTCCATACTTTGAAAGTATGTGAAGTGTATTGGTTGTTACAGAATGAATGAATAAAATCATTGATGGTTTTGCAACTCTCTTGGTCTTTCTTAATTCTATCAGATTATGTAATTTTTCTTCTTTTTCAAAAATTATTATTTAAAAAAAGAAGACTTCTTTATTTTAGTTTTCATTTGATAAATAATAAAAAATAGCAATTGGTCTTTAAGTTTAATAGATTTAAGGTTAATTGAACTTTCAATAAGGATATAAATTAGGGTGATAATCCATCCTATCTTTTCTTAGTTGGGAAAGATTCGAAAAAATGTTGTTAGGAAAGCTTCCATCTCTTTTACTCAAAACCTAACAGAAGAACTAATGAATGCAGTACATGATAACACCAATCAAAGGAAGGAAGTAGTTGAAGCATCTACCTTCGTCTTCACAGATCTCATTGATCAACACTTGATACAGGCAGTAAAACTTCACACCATGGTACAAGCTTTCATGACGAAACTGGAAAAGGATATGGGAACTCGCGAAGACATTATCACGTTGATCAACACAACATTGAAACAAATGACATACATAAGGATTGAATCACTATATTATTAGTTGGAAGTTTGTACATCCTACCTGAGCAGCAGAAATCCATAAGAAAAGGAAAAAATACCTATTTTTGTTTTGTCCTTTTCTAACCAATCCAATTTTTTTCCCATTTTGTACACTTGTCATTATGAATGAGAAGGCGAACCAGTTTTGTAACTACTCCTTCAAGAAGAAGATGAAGATTCACATAGGAGTTACCAAACATTTGTATAAAATAGAATAGAACCCCATTTGAAAAGGAATTTTTGGCTTTTCAATCAATGTGTATACTCAAGAACGGATTCAAGGACTTATACTTTGTTAATGAATATTGAGAAGCCCTCAGGGCCAGTTGTTATAGAAGGAATTCTTGTGTATGAAAAAATATGAGTTGAGAACTACTTCTGGTTAAGATGGACATTGTTCCTATGGACTATAAGAATATTATGTTGTTATAGACTAATTCTCATACAATCTGTGATTTTATTCAGTTTAGAGTATTTCTTTAAATATCTTAATGCCTTGATATTTGTGGGTTGATAATGTATGCATTTTTGTAATCTAGACTACTCTATTTATACGTATTTGTATACACTTATTTCTGATCTTGCTCTTTTATATCAGTTATCTATGTAGAAGTAGTGCAGGATTTGGTTTCAACTTACAACTCACTGGTCACTTTAGTATACTCCTAGCTAGGATAGGTTAAAGTAGGTTAGTACTAATATAGATTTCATTTTATACATAGTCTTCATATACAGCTTTACATTGCATATCCGCTCATCACCCACCCTCATCGGTAAATTGATCAACAACCATCCAAAACCCCCTAAAAAAATAGTAACAATTGCAGTCGGGACAAATTTCGAATGGGTCTCCTAATCCAAATGGTGTATAGTTTAGTTGGGACCATGTACCAGGGAGAACCCATTGTTGTTGTCAAGCAAATTTTAACCCATCAACCAAATTGGCACTAGAAGGAGGGCCATCTTTTATGGCTTATATACATGAATTAAACAATAAATAAAATCAATCTTCAACAAATAATTATGACCCCCAACCCACCTTGTTTCCTAGACTCGAGTCTAAAAAAGAAGTTATCTACAAGGAATCAAAGCCTAGTTTTGGAAGTTCCTTCGGTAGTCCTGAAATACATACTAAGACTTGGTTTCACATACCATGGGAATAGCTCCACAAAACCCATAGAATTACACATGCTTACATAAAGCTTCTTGGAAAACTACCTACATCCTCTAAGCTCCCTTGGAGGAAAGCAACCCATGTATAACGTCCCAACACAAATCCCTATTTTTACATTAACTATGTAGACAACCTCATTGAAACTGCTTTACAATAAGTTCCAGTACCTTTGAGCAGGGCCACGTGTTTCCTTGTTGAACCCGATGAAGAATTCGAAAGAGAACAATAAAAAATTACCATAGCACAATTAATGGGAGAAAACATGAACCACAGAGAAGTTATACCTCGATGGAGGGCCCAAGGATCTCTCAATCTGGCTGGAAAACTGCATGAAATGACAAGGAAATTTGATAAGCTCCTCCCAAAATTTGACTCGAACAAACCCACGTCCCTGGAATATCATGTGAATAATTTATTTTTAGCCATATGTTGGTCCTAAAGTCTTGAACTGACTGATAAAGGGTAGAGCTAGGCCACCTCAAGTTTTGGAATGGTTTGTTTTTTATAAGTTGGGTTTGTTGGTCAGCTAATGGGTAGATTTTCAAGGATAGAAACCTGGTTGGACTGGACAAACAATATGACTATAGGTTCCCCTTAGCTAATCGTATGCATTTTGATAAACAGGTGAGGATATGAAAAGATAAACAAAGGAAACACAACATGAAATGTAATGAGTTACCTATTGTTTGAAATTTTATACTTAAAATAATATTTCAAGACCTAAAACACATATCCAGATACAAATAATCCAACAGGTTGCAATATAATTGACCCCTTTGTTAAAGCAATAGTTTATTAACATGTTGCATAACAGTAAAAAGATCAATTAAAATAGTAGTTGACACGAAAAGGAAATGCACATTGCACACATTCCAAATTTGCATCCAAGATAAGATTAAGAACCCATAAATACTTGAGAAAAAGAACAAAAGATGTCATCAAGATATATATTCACCAAGTAGGGAGATTTACAATCATAAGTTTCAGGTCCAACCAAATTTTGATGCTTGAATCTTTCACTTAAAACGGAACCCCTCTTCATTACAAAATCTGTCTAATTATCATTATTTCAGAGGGTTTTGACCATCTTGAAAACAAAAGTTCAACTATGCATAACAAATTGAAAACATCTCTTTGACTTGAGTGTATTAAATTGGGAATATAGTCATGACTTACTTTAAACTTAACCTCAATAAAAATGTGGTTCATATCAAACAAAATGACCACTTATTATACTTGACAGTATTGTCTTGAACTTAGAATAGCTAGACTTTTAAAAGTGAAAACTATAACTATTTTGTATGGTGTAATAAAAAAATTCTTAACAAAAACTTTGATAGTCGTGACTGGAAAGAACTGTACATGAATACCCACATGCACTCCAGCTAGATATTAAACTGGGAGATAGATTGATTAGTTGGAATTAACCTTGGACCCCTCCTTCTTTCACAACAACAGTCTTCTTCAAATTATCTCCTTCAAGAAAAAGCATGTTTTTTTATGCTTCATTTGTAGCTTCTGGTACTTCTTTTGTAACTTAGAATGTTGCTTTTCCAGATATTGGTTATGTTTTTGTAAAGTCTGAATTTGTTGTTTCAATATTTTCACCTAGTGGTTGTCATATACACCTTCATTAGCTTAAACCCCTAGCTTAATTAAAATTTGCTTCTTACCTCTACCATTTAGTCGTTGCTCTTGATCTATGGCAGATTTGTTGTGGTCAATTTAGAGCTTGGTTTTTTTGGACCTCATCTCATACCAGTGTATTAGCTCAGAACCTCTTCCTCTTCCATGTGTTTCTTTCATAGACCCTAAATTTATGATATATTGGCTTTGATCTCGGGTTTGGTGTCATATGAAATTTTCTTAGGGAGTAACCTTGTATTTGGGGAAATGCAATCAGAGTCCTACTCGGGATTTGGGCCAAGGTCCCCTAAATTTTGTTGTAAACCTGAATCTATAGGGTATTATGTCTTGACAGTTGCAAATTGTATTCCTGAAGTTTCACCCTTACTGAATTTCAACTTTTCTTTATCCTCAGTCATTTTCTTCAATGTGGGGGCTTCCATCTCTTCCATGTTAGCAAATCCAG
This sequence comes from Picea engelmannii, assembly GCA_009831015.1. Classification (NCBI taxonomy): domain Eukaryota; kingdom Viridiplantae; phylum Streptophyta; class Pinopsida; order Pinales; family Pinaceae; genus Picea; species Picea engelmannii. The sequence continues at coordinate 45,018 of ML781431.1, read as the reverse complement.
AGTTGTCCTCATCTTTAATTATAATTGGTTCAGGGTCCTTCAAAGAGGGATTAAAAAGTTCTTTAGAATTTAGTATTAATTGATTGGTGATCTTGGTTTTTCTGTTGGGATTACTGGGAATTTCATGGCCTTGGTTCCCTTTCCTTTTTTTGTTTTCTTAGCTTCAGGGGACTCCTTGATCAAGTTTTCCATAGGCATAAATTTTGCATTGACAATTATGGGAGTATGTTGTTTAGTTTTCATTTGTCCCCTCATTTTTTTGTTGGTAATTTTACCCTATTGTATGGTGGGAGTCACAATCTCATCTTCATAGTGGTTGGGCGACAATGGTCCCTATGGAGTATCTCGTGCCTCTTGTTGCAAACTTTGCTACATGTATTTCCTCTTTGTTTTGCAGTGGATGATCTTAGTTGTGTTCGAGGGGTTTCCTCCTTCATTTGGGTGGTTGATTTGTTTCTTATGGATCAAGTACCCTTCTTTTTGGAGGCAATTTTATTACTTGATGGTTGTTGGGTAGCCTTTGATGAGCCACCAGATTCAAGGGAAACCCTCCCTTCTGGATTATCTTCATCCTTTGCCTCTTCAGACTATGTATCGACTTGTTTTTCTTGTTCTTATAACCCTACAAATTGTAAAAATTAGTCCCATGGCATCTCAATTTCATCTAAAGCGAAGAGGAACATAATTTTTATCAAACCATGGTGATATAAGATCTTGTGGGTAGAATTGGGGTGGCTTTGAACCCTTCTTCCCATTTTAGTTAAACTTTTAAGTAAATAAAAATGTAGGTTTAATTCCTTATCCCCGCTCAGGTGCATGAGAAAGATAAGGTGGTAACAGTTCACAATTGAAAATCGACCCTCACATGTGATGTATCTTTGGACTGTTGTGAGGGTACCCCACCATTCCTCTTTTATCCACTTGATGGGAATACCCTGGATCCAGTCATGGTTTTGGTGCTCTGACACTAGGAATTTATTACAGAGTTTTGGTGGTAACTTACCTTTCTTAAACCATATTTCCCTGTAGATCAGGAGAGCATGGGATGCCCCAATGAAATGCTTTGTAATGTGTATACAGGTGTCCCCGAGATGGGTCTAGAACCCGCCAAAATTTTGTGCAAATAATAGGATCACACCAGTATGGTGTCCCATTCTGCCTTGACAAATACATCCCTGATTTCCGGAACAACTTCGAACAGCTCAAGCCCCTGTGGATTTGTTCTATTCAGCTGCCAGTGGTCTCGAGGAGAAACCATTTTTTGCTTACCACCTTTACTGCAACTAATGAGTTGAATGTGAATGTTAATCTAATATAATTTAACGCATGTAGTTATAATTACTCGTAATCATGTGATGATGAGAACTGGAGGTGCAACTTGCATGATCTTAATATGAACTATGCAATGATGAGATATGGAGGTAATATTTCACGAACTTGAGTGCCCATGAGCATGCATATGCTTACAGGTTCCAACACAACATTTTTCAAACATTTAAAAATTTATGAACATTTAAAATGATAAAACAACGCACTTTCATGTTGTTTGCGAGAACACGCATGTTTTTTCAATCTACTCTTTTTTTCATCAAAAATGCTTGGTCAACCTACTATAATCTCACTAGTGATAAATTCAAGATGATATGTGTTATTAACAAAAACGGAACATTTATTAACCCTCCTATAAATCAATAAAATGATGCAAAGTCAATAGAAGGGTGAGAACAAATCAAACTGACTCATTATACCACGAAAAAGAAACTGAAAAACAAAACCAAGCTTACAAATGTATAGGCTAATGGAGGAAAAGAGAGATAGGTGCAGACCTAGGTTTTAACATTGTCTCCAACCGGGGATAGCACTTCCCTATGAGGTTCTAATAACAGTAGACTAGGTTCCTTACTTCTCAAAATCTGCTCCCACTTGTTGTAAATTACCTCTGTTTTTTCTATCAGCTATGTTATCTGTCTTATTTCCACTGAAAATAAAAACTACAGCTACACCCCAGTGCCTTTGTTGGACTATGGAGTATTTATTCAAAAAAAACTACCAAATCCAAATGAAAATTAAAAACAACTATGGTACAAGATGGACCACCCTTGGTCCATTAAGCAAAATAATGTTTCAGGAAGCACCCATTATCTGGGCCTCACAAGATATTAGTATCATCTAGGTTTTGCAATATAAATGTATTTTTATCCAGAACCTTGACCACTTTGAATGGACTTAACCAAATATTATCAAACTTACCATGCTTGGGTTTGTCCTCCCTCCTCGCATCCCAACTCAAAACTAGGTCTCCTTCTTGAAATATTTGTCTTTTGTTTTTCCTGTCAAATACTACCTTGACCTTGCTCCGGTATGCCTCAGTTATCTGATTCAATGCTTCTCTCTTTTTTTGTGCTTCAATAATATGAAAAATTATTCTCTGGATGTCATTAGGTTCCTCCACTTCCTCTTGTAAAAAAATTAAGACTGGTAGACCAAGCAAAGTAGGAAAAACAACATCCACCCCATAAATTAGTTGAAAAGGGGAGGTTCCCAATGACTTCTTGGTGTTGATCATGTCATCCCACAAGGAATATTTAAGCTTAGAGTCCCAAGATTTTTTGTTTTCATCCAACAACTTCTTGATGATCATGATGAGGGTCTTGTTTGATGACTTATCCATCTTGTTTCCCTATGGGTAATAGGGTGTAGAATGTGTTAGGACAATGTTGTAACTCCCACAGAATTCAATCATGCCTCTGGACTTGAATGCTTGGGAAATGTCTGTTACTAACTTCCTAGGGCAACCAAACCTGGAAAATATGTTTTTCTCAAAGAAATTTATGATCACCTTGTCAGTAGCATTCATGGTGGGCACAACTTCAATCCACTTAGTGAAGTAGTCAGTGGAAGTAAGAATCCATGTATGTTGTCCACTAGAGGGTGGGTTTATTTCACCTATAAATTCTAGTCCCCATTGTTGAAAGGGGCCACTAGCAGTAATGGGATTTAGGGGTAGTGAGAGAAATTTATGTTTTCCAGCAAATTTATGACATTCTTCACAAGCTTTCCTTTAAGTCTCTATCGGCCCAAATCCTCCTTTAACAGAGTATCATAATTCCCTTTTCTTTCCCCGGTCCATTAGCGCTTAATTTATAGGTGTTTCTCTACATGACCATGTCTCAAAACTAGGTGCTTATAACTTAAGCTCTTGTCTCTCCATACAACCACGGGCTCTGATCAAGAGTTAATGTTGTCAACACTTTTCTCTGGAAGCAAATCCAGAGGCTTCAACTATTTTGACCCAACAAAACTAGACCCCATATTAAAACCTCCGCTCCAATAGCGTGCTACCATGAGTATTCTCTCAGAACCCTCAATCTAGTTCACTTTGGGTAGACCTTCATCATTGATCTATTTAACCTCTCTTATTTCTTTTAAAGATACACCGTTTATTTGGACTCCATCAATCTAATCTCATCGTTGGTTCATTGGTTTTCAACCCCACTTTTCATCATACAGTTACCCACACATGATCATCGGCGATGGTTCATCGGTGTTGGTACATCTACGGTCATTGGATTTCTATCGTCGGTGACCACAAGACTATTTTTGTTTGTGATAACTCATCGACGATCTCTTTCAAATGCTTTTCTCCACCATTGATATTATCGATCTACTGTCATCAATGGATCATCCTTTGTCGTTGATCTATCATAATCAATGTCACAGTTTAATCTTCCTCTTTCTACCACTATCTTATTTTGCATGGATCCTTCACCATGTGATGTATTTTTAATCCTCGATCTCCTTCTATCAACGGTCATGATCACTTGCCTTCATTCACTTCAAACTTGGTATTATTTAGGTCAAATGTCACATGTCACCTTCTAAGTATTTGATCTATTCCACTCCAAATAGATATGAGTCATTGATCGATGTTGTTCTATTGGAGTTCTTCCATCTATTGGACTCCGACAATCACCTCTATGATGCCACGCATCATTATTCTATTCATTGGTTTGGATACTCTAAATTAAACTGTACCATTGATCAGAGTTATATTTTAGTCTCTTTTGAACCTCCGGATTGGATGAAGAGATCAGGAAAATGTGTTGATCCGGAAATGAGTCAGTCGTATTTCTTTCCTCATTCTCTACCAGAAAATCTAACATCAACTCAATGAAGACTAAAGACTTCTTAGATTTCATAGACTCAAAGTCCAAATCGAACTCTTGAAGCACAATAATCCACTTGTTGTACTTCTCGCCAATAATTCTCCTAGTCAAATCATTTTGAAATAAATTGACCGTGACGATGATGGTTGTCTTCCATAATAGAATGTAATGTTGGAGTCGTTGGACAACATGAAAATCTTCCAGTGCCAGTTTCTCTACATGCGAATATCTAAGTTCAGGACCCATGAGAGTGTTACTCAAGTAATAGATGGCATGCTCTTGGAGCTCATCATCTTCCAGAACTAGAACCATGCCAATAAAAGACTCAACTACTACCAAATACAACAAGTAGCCTCTATTGTAATTAGGGGGACTCAACAATGGAAACCAACACCTTCTTAAAAGCATCAAAATAACATTGTGCAGCTTCGTCTGAACAAAATAGGACCCCTTTCTTCAAAAGGCGCATAAATCCCTTTGTTATGTTAGCATAGTTCGAAACAAAATGCTTGAGGAAATTCTCCTTTCCTTGTAGGATATGAAGCTGTTTGACTATGCACGGGGGATGAAAATGAGTTATTGCCTAAACCTTCAAAGGGTGAATCATGATCCATTTTTTCGAAATGATGAATCCCAAAAGACGACCAAAGGTCACACAAAAAATAGACTTGTGCAGATTCAATAAGATCCTATAGAAATGACATCCTTCAAAAACTAAGCAGAGTTGTAAGAGATGTTAGGCCCTCTTGTGTGAGTGGGCCATGAGATCGTCTAAGTATTCCTCCAATATGTGCTTTAAGTCATGAAAGACAAACATCATGGAATGTTGCACCAACATTTTTAATACCAAACGACATTTTCTTGTAAGTGAACGTACCTCAGGGTAATATGAAGTCCGTCTTGTGTTGATATTCTGGATGAATTTCAATTTGATTGTAGCCAGAAAAACCATCCATAAACGAGAATATCTCACCCCCCGCACACTCATCCAAGATCTGATCAATGAATGGTGTGGGGAAGTTATCTTTAGGACATGCCTTATTTAAGTCCCTAAAATCCATGCACACATGGATCGTACCATGCTTCTTATCAACGGGAACAGGGTTGGACACCCATTCTGTTAGAGGAACTGGGTAGTTAAAGCCTACACTAAGCAACTTTTCAACTTCTGCTTTTATTGTCGTTGCCTTTCTTGGGTTTATGGGTCTCAACTTTCGTCGAACCGACTTTACATTCTAATAGGTTCGAATCTCATGTTGAACTATTCAAGGATCAATTCCAGGCATTTCCTCATAAGACCATGCAAAAACATATCGAAATTCCTTAAAGAGTGTCATATATTGAGTGATCTCGTCTTGTGGACATTTTTCTCTGATAAAGACATTTTCGACAATTCCAGGATTCTTAGAAATGTTGACCGGGATCATTTATGATATGTTAGCCATGTTTCCTTCTGCATAGACACCATGTCTAGCCAAGGGATTGACTACTCCATCAACACTTTCAATACGGTTGACTTGAACTCTCTAGTCTCTTTTCAACTGAGTTCAGGAAGGAAATATGATCTATGATACAAATCCTCCCATGGCCTTTTAGCTCAAACCATCACCTCAATAATTACTTCGTTTGACGGCAAGATGATACTTAAACAATATTGAGAGCTTGGATATTTTTTATCCCAGATAGGCTCAGGAAATAGATCATCCTCCTCTGTGACTATTGGAGTATGATCTAGGACTATTGTGGCTTGTTGACTAGCTCAATAAGCTATTTTAGCTGCAAACAAAGGTTCAGCCATCCAGACATGAACTCGACCTTCAACCATAGTAGATGGTGAGGGAAGGGTCCATGGATCATGTATATATGTCGTTCTAAACAAAGTGACCCTATTAACCGGAGTAGCATGAACATACAAAATCAGTGCGGGGAAATCAAAAGATCCCATTAGCAAAGGGTACATCCCACAACCGATGCTCTCAATGGTTGCATGAGAGTTTTCAATCCAAGGGATAGTAGTCCCAGGATTAGTTGTTGTGTCAGAAAGGTTGGACGTCATCTGATCGATAGTCACGATTATTCCCTCGTGAGGAAAGCATATAATACGAAAAACTATCAAGATGATAGTTGTTATGGCGTAATTCCAACTTCTTCCTAACAAGAGATTATAGTCGAGTGGAACGTCGACTACTTCAACCTCTATGAAAATAGACTCTCCCCCTAGTGTGACCGAACATGAAGGAATTAGACCATGTGGTCAAAATGAGCATCCATTTAAGGAAATCAAGAGTGTAGGAGAAGGGGTAAGTTCAGGAGAACTGATGGCTTTCTAGCGTGAAAAATACATCACGCACATGGAAGCTCCTTCATCAACGACAGTTGTCTTAACTAAGATATGGTTGCAAACAACCCCTATCTGAAAGGCTACATGATATGGAAAGCATGGTCTCACATCAGTAGCATCAAACTTCATTATGAGTTGACTAGTAGAGTTTGCAGCTCCTATGGAAGATAACAATGCAGTGTGTTGTGAAGGGAAACTTTGGAGAACCTCCAAAGCGGACATTGCACAAGGCATCTAAGCCAAATCCTCCACAACTAAAAAATTGGGAGCGGCTCATGCATTAGGGTTATGCGTTGTCCTTTTATAAACACACTTAGGTATGCGCGACGTTGTCTCTTTCTCAGGCTTCTCTATGTGGAGAGGGGCTTGATCCTCTTAAGTTTCCTTACCCTTCTCTATCGACTCTAGGTTATCATAATTTTGATTTCTCATCGATAAATCTATGTCTTTTATCTTTGAGGAGTTAAGCATGTTTAGTACCTATTTATACCCATTAGAGGAGGGAGCACTTGAAGTGCCCCCTTGTGGGTTGAAGTTAGAAGAGACAGCTTGCAAGTTCTTCCCTTGTGAAAAAGGGTTTTGCAATACAATAGGTTGTTGTTATTAATTCAAATTAATGAGTTGTTGGGCTTCTTCCATTCGTGGGAATTGGTGTGTAAGGTGATCATTGTCACAAATATTATGAGGAAACTTCACCTTTATTTTCTCATCCTTTTCCCCCTCAGTAGTTTTGTCTGAAAATTTATTATTACCCCCACCACCTTTATTTCCCTTGCCTTTTATTTTATCTTCGGTTTGTTGAGGACACTTCAAAGTATTCGTTTGCACAGAATGTACATCAGAAGACTGGGTGGCGGGGTGGTCGAGATGGATAGAAAGTTTTTTCATCTAGTTAGCGGGAAAATCTACGACTTTTGATTTAGAAGAACCCACTATATCATCGACATGTGGGTTTGACTTTGGCTTTTCCAAGTCGAGAGTAGATCGTGACGTGTTCAACATAATCTCATAGGGCATGCTTGACTGAGAGAATATAAGCTCTAATTGCTAAACCCTAAAGATTGCATGTTCCTTTGAAAATACTCTCGACATTGCGACATCCTTCGAAATATATGGGAGTAAAGATTTCAGGAAGCATTCAAGGAGGACCTCTGGTGGAACCGTAGCCTTAATCAGGCTCTTTCAGGAAAAAATTATGTCCTGGCATCATACCGGACAGAGAGTTCGAAGTGGTTTAATAAAACCATATCTAAATCATTGTACGTCGAGTAATTCCCCTCTTGATTTCAATATACCATTTGGCAGTGCCTCCAGTGAGAGTACACTGGAACAAACACAATTTGATCGAATCGCCATTTCACGATTTGGACGAGCACCACAAGTGGAATGTTGTCACATGGTCCTGCGGGCCTTCGTCGTTTTTCCCCTCAAACTTTGGAATGTTTGAAGGTAATTTGTTTGGGACCGTAGGCCAACTTGGGTCATGAAAAATAGGATCGTTCATCAACTTGGAAAAATATGGCAAATGCAAAGTTGTCAGAAACGGTAACCTAGGTTGCGTCATTGACTGATGAGCAACCTGAAAAGAAGGTCCTTGGTTGTAACTGGCACCAGGTTGCTATAAATAACTTAATAACTAAGAACGGAAAAGGAAAACAGGTGTGGTTCCAAGAGTATCTTAGTTATGTTGCACATGGAAAAGGCACTTTTTTGGGCAGTTGGACAAAAACCTAGATATCTTGAGCATACAGACTCAAATTTTGAATTCGAAAAATGTGTGACGAAGCTGAGACTGAGGGATACACAATGAACTGATAATTTTTCCAAATTTCCTTCTTTTGATATTGAAATTTTTATTTTATTCTAAGAGCGGGAAATCTAGGTGATCATTTTTTTTTTATCAACAACCACCTAGATAGGAAATAAAATAACCGAGGGAAAGGGATTGGTCCCAAGAGTGATAAGGAAAGTAAAAACCCTTCAAGAGTAAGTGTGATAGTGATATTCATTTAGGGCTTACTTTATTTATCATGGTGTCATTGAATCCATTTTTATGAGCGCCTTTGTGGAGGGTATGTTTGCTCTTGAGTTACCCCATATTTACATGTTATTTTTTCCAATCCCCCTTATCTGCCTTTTTTACAAGTCTTGCTTATTATATTTTCAAGTCCCCTTTATAGGTTTCAAGTCATTAGCATTGATTTTTTTCGATCGAGGTGAAAACTAAAAGGGTAGAGCTCAAGTTTGGATTGGCTTTTATTAGTCCATTTTTCTATCATTCCTTTCTTTCTTTAGCATCATTTTCTTATTCTTTTAGTAGTAGCTGCAATCAAACTCTAGGCCTTCATCCCCTCTTCTCTTGAGAGAATGGACCGTGACCCATTACCAAAGTTTAGTACAGTATAAGAGGCTCCATGATCGAAAGTGTTAAGTATGGTGGGGAATAAAATGTTATCCTTGTGAGGGGCCCCCAATAGTACCCCTTTTTCAAGAGCGGTGACAACACAGGACTAGGGCATATAAGTTGACCACCAAAGTGAAACAAGGAAACTGCCACAATTTCACAAACCAATGATCCATTATCCAACTTCAACCAAAGATCCTCATCCACATGCCCGAAAAATTAAGCACAACACTTTGCATAAAAGAAGGACTAACATACCTCATGGTGACAATGGCTTACCACCTCCCATACTCTAGGTTGTTTGAATGTGATGATCCTTGGTTGACCTGTAGTTGTAAAGGTGAATGAGGGGGGGTTTTGGGCTGCCATCTATGGATATGTTGATTATCATCATGGTCGATATCATGTTCTCCATTTCAAGCCACAAGACATGATCTCCTCTAGTTACCCCTAGGCATGGGGGGTTAAAATATGGCTCCAACATGGGGACATGAGATCACAGTAGAGCGCATGAGAACCTCAACATATCAGGTTTTCCAAGACCTGAAATCATGTACCCACTTAAAACAACAACACCCTTGATAATTATATGCCAATGGATGTGATCCACCGACGTTAGTGATAAATCTAAAACCCTGCTAAAAAGAAAAAAAATCCTTAGCTAAAAAATAACAAAGAAATAATATTCAAGTACTAAGTGCAATTTCCTAACATGTATTCATTATGTGTGAATGAGTATGCAACATATACATAAGAAAGATGCAATACTATACTAGAATGAATGCATGATGCAATACACACACACACAAATGCAATGAAAGATACAAATACCTACCTACCCTACACTAATATATGGTAGAAGGTCAGGTCCCATATAGGAAGTAGGGTTGAGAAGGTATCCATTAATAGGTAATGGTAGCTTCTCCCCTTCAAGTGTAGCTAGTTTAAATGATTTGAGACCAGCTTCACTCACAATCCAGTAGGCTCAATTCCACAAACTATCAAACTTCTTATGCTTTCTCGATTTCTCCATTCTTTTGTCCCACAATAGTACTTGGTGTCCTTCTTCAAAAATCCTCTCTTTTCCTTTTGTGATCAAACATTCCCTTAATATTCTCCTGGTTATGTGTCATTTGGTCCATAACAGTCCTCCTATATTCATCCAGTTCTATCAATTGATCAATTCTTCCTTAAAGAGCCTCATTGTCAATCATGTACTGTTGTGCAAAACAGAGGGTAGGAATCTGGAGGTTAATGGGCAGTTTGGCTTCCAATCCGTATATTAGCTCAAAAAAGGTTTATCCTGTGGAATTATTGGTTGTGATGCGATCTTCCCATAGATCATACTTGATCTTACTATCCCATGCCTTCTTGTTTTATCCTTCAACATTCTTGACAATATTCATCAGATTCTTATTACTTGACTCTGTCAGTTCATTTCCTTGTGGATAGTAGTTGGAAGAGTGAGATAGGAGAATCCCATACTTGAAGCAAAACTTTGCCAAAGAAAGGGTGCTAAAGGCCTTAGCATTGTCAGTAGTGATTTTTGCAAAAGCATCAAACCTTGTTATTATCATGTCCTTAGGAAAACTCATGACGACTTCCTCGGTTTCCTTTTTTGTTGGGATGGCCTCTACCCACCTAGTGAAATAGTCTGTAGTGGTCAAAACCCAATATATCCATGTGAAAGTTATCCTTAAATTCACCAATGAAGTATAAACCTCGATGTTGAAAAGGAGATTCAACAATAACTAGTTTCAAAGGCAATGCAGGGAGTTGTTGTTTTCCTATGAAGAAATGACAAGGTTGTTAGGACTTGACATACGATGGGTATCAATGAATAATGTAGGCCAATAATATCCTACTCTTAGGATCTTATGGGTAGTGGTAGGGGAAGCAAAGTGACCACCACAATAACTTGAATGGAGTTCCTTAATCAACCAGTCAACTTCATCTTTGTTCACACATCTAAGGATGATTCTATCAAGGTTCTTACAACCCAGGCCATCTTGGGTCAAACAATATTTCATGGCCTTTAGTTTCAATGCTCTCTTTTTGTGATCTACCAAGTGGTTGGGGTATGAAATATTCCTCAGGTAGTATATAATGTCTGCATACCACTCATCATGTTCCAGTTCACTCATTATCACATTGACTTGTTCATTTTCCCCCATCTATATGGCTTCTTCATTACTTTCAGTCATAATCTGGGCCAAACCTTGCCCCTTTATAAACTTAGTGGGTTTGATCTCTAAGTCATATTCTTGAATCTTGGACACCCACTTTCCCCTAGTCCCAGGGTAATCCTTCTAAGAAAGAACATCTTTGAAAGTGGGGTAGGTCACATAAGCTTTTATTTTGTTATATCCGACATAACTTCTAAAGTGCTTGAGTGACTTGAAAAGGGCATAGGATTTATTATTGGTGATTGAGTAATTCAATTAATCATCCCTAAGGGTTTTTCTCATGAAGGAGATGGGTTTCTCATAGTCATCCTTGTTCTTTTGCAATAACACTCCACCTATAGTGTCTTGAGAGGTGAATGAGAAAATTATAAAGTCACAAGACTAGTCAAGGATAACCAAGACTGATGCCTTAGTGATTGCTTCCTTAATGTCTTCAAAGGACCTTAAGTTATTTTTATCCCGTCTAAAAGAAACACCTTTCTTTAGCAAGGTGTTCATTGGCTTAACCTTCTTAGCGAAGTTTGGGATGAATTATCTTATGAAGTTGATTTTCCCAAAGAATGATTGCAGAGATTTCTTGTTGGTAGGTGGTCCTATGTTCTTGATAGACTCAAATCTTTCGGGATCAATGGAGATACCCTCTTCTATGACCACGTGTCCTAACAATTTCCCTTTATCGATACCAAGTATTGACTTCTTAGGGTTAAGGGAGATTCCATATTTCCTATAACGCTCAAATATCATCCTAAGGTGTGAGATAAGTGCATTCCTTTCCTCAGATACAACTGTCAAGTCATCTTGGTATATCTCTCTGATCCGTTCTGTCAGATCCCTAAGGGAAAAATCATTTATCTCTGAAAAATATATCTTGTGTTCATGAGAGTGAAAGGCATTCTCAAGTACATGAAGGTTCCCCAAGGAGTGGTGAATGCGGTCTTAAATTGATCCTCCCTCTTGACTAAAACCTGGTTGTAGCCTTAAAAACCATCTAACATAGAAATCATCCCAACACCAGTAACTCTTTGTAGCAGATGTTCCATGTTTGGGAGAGGGTAATTATCCTTCAACGATAAGTGATTGAGGTTCCTAAAATCAACACATAGTCTAATGTCTCAGTTATTTTTTTTAAATAGCACCGAGTTGGACATCCAAGAGGAGTACCTGATGGGAACTATGAGCCCATCATCAACCATATTTTGAAGCACTATCTTAGGGTTGATATGTATCAACTTCTGTTTGAATGGTTTGGCTCCTTCTACAAGAGGGATGATGTGTTGAATAACATCACTTCTATAGGCTTTGAGGCCATCGTAAGTCTAGGCGAATATGTCCTTATATTTATGAATTAGGTCTAGTATACCATCTCTCTTGGCCTTGGTGGTTCCCTTTCCAATTTTCACCATCCTTGTTTCGATTCCTAAGCTTATGTTAAATTCCAAAACCTTGTTGGATTGGTCTACATGAGGTTTTCCCTTATACATGTCATGTCTGTCAAACATTTTCTCTAAGGGAACACATCCCTTTGGAAGGCTATTTTTAGGTAGGCCTATGACTTCGAAGTTCATGGAGCTTGCTAATAAGTTCACTTGGGATTTAGAGAACTCTTTACTCCACTGTAGAAATCTGAGTATTTATGTGTGATCATAAAAAAATTGCCATGTTCGAGTTATCAAGGACTGACGGTCTAAAAACCACCTCCATTTTGCACAATTCATGAAGGACCCATTCACAAGATTGTAGGGTGGAAGCAGAGACATCTAGGGCATCAAAGACATATTTTTCTTCTCTAGGAATCGCTTCAATTGAAAAATCATCAAAATTTGTTATGGTGTCTCGCACCAAATCCCTGTATCTCCTCAATCTTTAATATTTCGTAGCAAACTTTAGATTTACTTGAGAAACAATCAGATAAGAATATCCTATGACCTTCAAGCACATTATCTTCCTATCTAGGGTTAGGTTGAGTCCTATGAGAAAAACTTCATATTTAGCAACAATTTTTGTACAGTCGTACTCAAGTCGATATGAGAAATGAGTGGCCTCCTTGGAAGGGGCGGTGAGGATAATATTGAATCCTGAACCAGAGCTAGAGTGAGCACCATCAAACTCTAAATTCCATATTCCATTGGTCTCTTGACACTGATCAATTTGGAGTGTAGGGTCAATGACGTAGAAAGTTCCCATTTTGTCATCTAAGTAAAATACTTCATCCATGGGCTCTTTGAGGACCCAACCTGGTACCTAACGATAGGTTCTCTATAGAGGGTGACGAAGCCACCTTCAGGGTGAGGGATGATAGCATCTGATAAGCCTACCTCCCAAGGTTGCTGCCCATTCTCTAGATAACAAAATTCCCCACACATCAGGTATATTAATCACTACAACATTCATCACAAGGGAAATGGAAGGAAAGGTGGTCATGCTAACCTTAAGGTCCGTAATAAGGCCACACAATGTGATAAGTTTAGAGTTTAATCCACATATGTTTCGGTAAGGTCGTGAGATTTCAAGGCCAAGTTGTTGCATCACCCTTAAAGGCATAATATTTGTGGATGCACCTGAGTCTAACATGCATTTATGGAGCGTGAACGTGTTAACAAAGAGGGATATGAAGAAAGGCGCATGCTTTCCATTTTTTCTACCAATGTTTTCAGCATGGAGCACTATAGAGAGATCCTCTTCGTCTTGATATTCTTCAATTTTAGGGTGATATGAAGGTCTGATGTTGTCATCCTTTTCTTCGTCATTAGGGATAAATGATGGTGGAATATCATTAGGGTTGGAATTCTCCAATTTATCATTATTCCTTTCGGGGGTAGTTGAGGTAGGAAAGTTGATTTCCTCCTCAAGGGATCCATCTTCCTCCTCCAAATCTTAACTCATGAGTGCTTGGAGTTGCATTTTAGTTTCCCTAGCAATATTCACAATTTTGGTGTGCCATTTTCTCTTAGTGATGGGGTATGGTTCTTCATGAGATGTACCTACACATGCAATATGATTCATGTCTTGTTGGTAAATGGCACATTGTTCATCTAGGGTGTTTACTTTAGTCATGAGGGTTTTATAGGATCATGCAGGACTTGTAATATTTTCATCAAGAGCACTCACCATGGAAGGTCATCAAACTCACATGAATATATATTAGTTTCTATTTGAGAGGTAAAATATTGTGTCTCCTTCAAGGTTTGAGGGAACTTATTCCTCACTAGGAATTGAAATTCCCCTTGGGAAGTGTTCAGATACTGGACTAAAGTAATTCCTTTTGTGGGTTTGATGTCGAGAGGAAATTATTCTATCAAGGCATCAAACCTTGTGTTGAAGTCTCTCACGAACTCCTCTTTATATTTATGGACTTTGTCAAACTGGGATAAAAGTAAAGCTTGATCCTTTATATCACCACATCTCCTTATGAAATAACTTTCAATGCCCTCCCATACCTTTATACTCTTTCTTGGGAGGTTTTCATACCACACCCTGTATTTTCCCACCAATGAGGCAGAGAAGAGCCTTACGATCACGTCTAAGTGTTGGGATTTTGTCTCGTGGAACTCATACTCATCATAGAATCTACTCAAGTGATAATCAACCTTGGTTTCATTACTACCAGAGAATTTAAATAACCAAGAACTAGCACCTTCGGGCATGTCATGGGGAAAACCACAGATTTTTCTCATGTCCAAAGGTTTGGAAATATTGTCGGATGCCCATTTCAGAGGAGCCATGGGGGAAATGGGATGATAGCTATAATGATGCTCAGTATGGGTTTCCATTAGTGGAGTCGCCAGGTGATTCCTTCAAAAGGATCATCAAAGGAAGGTGAGGGAACTACCCTCAATGGAGTCTCCAGGTAAACTTATAAGATAAGGGCTTTGGGATACGTTTACCAAAGGTATGTCATCGAGGAGAATGACTCAATCCTCCCCGAAAACAATGCCAAAATTTTATCACAGGATTTCTACTTGTGCAAATCCCTCCACAAGATTCCCAAATCTTGTGTAACTATGGAAGAAACTACCACAATCACCTAAGTAGGGACTTCCCTTGTTTTACTGATGGAAAAGGTCCACCACAAGGGAGGCTTCCCTGGTAACCTCAAGGGATCAAATAGAAAGTTTAGTAGCAAAGCCTATGACCCCCTATATTGATCAACGAATGGTTGGTATTGGTAAAAGAAAAGAAGAGGTTTGAAGATGATTTGGTACTTTCCCAAAACAAGAACACTTTGCAACATATGTATAACAATTTCCAAGTCAAAGTATTCAATAAATACCTCTTTTAAACACTAGACAAGTTAGATTACTATGGCTATTGCAAATTGCAACAGTAAACCAGTCTTATAACATCAATAAGTAATTTGTAACATCAATAATAAGTTCTTAGAAATACCGCAATTGACCATGAAATTTAAGCATACATCCAATAGAACATTATTCAATCCAATTTTTGAGTGAGTCAAGCCACCAATAGATTATTGTATGCAACAAATTAATGTAATTTAGATGGTTGTAGCAAACTATTTATAAAAATAGCAAGTTATTTAGTTAGTTTTCCAAGGTTAGTGTTAGTACAATTAGTAGAATGCTTGAGAGTTTTGAGAGAGAGTGTTTGTCAATAAATTCACCATGAGAGTTTCTTCTTAGATTATTGCCTTTCTAGGGTATGTAGTCTTTCAATGCAACTAAACTTGAAGGTTGGCCTACTTGAAACTAAGAGGTAGAATCTAAACCCTAAGGTGCAAGCATATTTGGGCCTTAGGTTTTAGATCTTGAAAAGAAGGACTTCTAGGGTGCAAACACATCTGGGCCCTAGAAACCATTTCTCCCTTCTTGTAGCTTCAACTAGGTCAAAGATCAAATTTCTAAGGCTAAAATCCTAAAGTTCTATCACTTTAGAGATTTAGGGTTCTAACCCTTGAACTAACCAATTATAGGAAAATATAACCTTGTGAGAGGAAGAAGAACTTATGTTCCTCTCTTAGGGTTTCACCAAACAAGACTTGCAATAAAATACCAATTTCACCATAAACATCAATAACATGAACAATAATTGCATAAATTTACTTACTTCATCCAAGAAACCAAGAGAATGTAACCATAATTGCAGGAATATCCATCCAAAATCAACAAATATATCCACAAGAGACCTTTCTGGGCATAGTGCATGAGAGAGAAGAGTTAGTTACCCATAAAGGGCGAAAATTTCAGAAGTTACCCACAAATGTTGAGTGAAAGATGATGAGAAAAATGAACGCGAGTCTAGCCTTTTTATATGAGGCATATCGTCTCACTTTGTCCACATAACATAACATTTGCTTAGTTCAAGTGGGTTCAAACCCTCATTTAATCTTTATAAAGTGCTAAAGTGTAAAAATAAATCAAAATAACCTACATGTGCGACACGTCAAGGTCTATAGGGAAAGCAAGAGGCCTCCAAAGGTCATGTGGCATTAATCCATAGCAAGGTGGGAGAAAATGATATCTCTGCTCACTAAAAACATGGCATGTTTCATTAGTACCCCATGTGTGCATCAAACCCTAGTTGTGTCATGCCCTCAAATATGATGTCATCATCCTAATAAGGCCAACGTCCAAGATCCAGGTGTTGAGTCCAGGCCCTGGAGAGATGCATCTCATCTTTGTATTGTCTATAACTATCTGTTGTTGCAACATCCCTAAACCTAGTGCAAAATAAGTCATGGGGTACTCTGCCTAGCTTATGGGGATTCTAACCCATTTATGTGCCATCATTACTGAATCTACTCCTACCAAGCCCATATGTCCATCGTTTAGGGTTATGAGGATATGAGAGCCAATGTCTAAGGGTGGTGAGTCACCGGATGATCCACTACTCTCCATCACACGTGCCAAGGTCCTACAAATAAAGGCACAACATTCTAGGTACAATCCTAGGACATCCCTCAAAGAATCGTGTCAAGGCCATCCAAAACAAACCAAAGTATAAAACATGGTTAGCCAAAGTTCATAAGAAACATTAGTCCTTGAAACATAGATGCAAGTTAAGATATAATCCATGTAAGACAATTCCCTTTAGTATCCCCTTCAAGTATCACACCAACCCAAGACCTCATGTGAGTTGCTAAGTTTAAGTTTGGGAGGGCCTTCATCCAACCCTATTAGGTGTGCCACCTAGACATGAAAAAAAATAACCTAGGTAGAGGGATAGGTCTCGAGAGTGATAGGGAAAGTAAAACCCTTCAAGATTAAGTGTGATAGTGATATGGTTGTAGGGATTACTTCATGGCTCATGGTGTCATTTAATCCATTTCTATGAGCACCTTTGTGAAGGGCGTGCTTTCTCTTGAGTTACCCCATATTTACGCACTATTTTTTCCAATCCCCCTTATCTTCCTTTTTTTTTAATTCCTGCTTTATTATATTTGCAAGTCCCATTTATAAGGTTTCAAGTCATTAGCATTGATTTTTTTGGACGGGGGTGAGCACTGAAAGGGTAGAGCTCAAGTTTGGATTGGCTTTTATTAGTCCATTTTGTTATCATTCCTTTTTTTCTTTAACATCATTTTCTTATTCTTTTAGCAATGACTGCAATCAACCTATGAGCCTTCATCCCCTCTTATGTTGGTGCGTAGGGCATACCCTAGATTGATAAGAATACATAACCAACAAAACCCTTAGAAACCAACCCTTTTGGCATCACCTACAAGCAAGTGAATTATCACCCGAGCAATCTAGAGGGGTTGTGAGAACCATGTTTCTGCAGCGACGAGGGGAAGTGAGTCATTCAACATGGTCTTACTAACCATTCACTCATGTGCATAGTTTCCATTAATTAATAGTTACTTCGCATACAACATACCCTGTGCACAACATTACTTTACTTGACATTCGTTCATTCATCAATTACTTCAATGTGTGACATTATAAAAACATAGACATATTCATAATACTATTGTGCAATATCAGTAACATGTTAACCATTCAACAGATATGTGCTACTCATCTACCACGTTCATCATAACAAAACACACATAACATCACATCAAGACACAAGTTTAACGTGGTTCACCCAAATCTTGGGCTACGTCCACAACAGTTGGCTTCTTATATTAGTCATTTATAATCATCTTACAGCTGCCCACCACGCTTACAAAATATGCAACAATAACATTACTCAAACCTGCCTCAGTCATTTTGTTGTAGTGTGAGCCTACTCCCAAAAACCTCAGTCATACATCTGCATGCTTAGCCAATTAGACAGAACTCCCTAACCTACTATCCACTCTCTGACCAACTTCTCTACCCAAAAACCATTTACATATTTATACATAAAAGTAGGGCTAAGCCTGTTACAACATCGTTACAGTGTGGACAAAATGTCCAAGAAAGGTCTGATTATTTGTAACCGTTTTTCGCCTTTTATGCGCAGCTCCGTTGCATTTCCTTCTATCATGTGCTCTAACCCCTTAAATGTAGATTTTAACCTTGTACAATTGTTTACTGCAAATAGTTTTTCAGTAAAAGAACAGAAAAGATACAATGGCAAACACAAACATTACACAGAGATTTTTCCCCTGGAAACCCAAACCGGGAAAACCGACATATTCTATATTCATTCATAGTGATACATTGTTTACAATATAATATACATATAGGAGCCAACGACATCCAAAAATCTAACCCAATGACCTGGATTAGTCAACAACCTTAATTCCTTAATTGGAAATAGAAAACCATCGGCAAAAACCATGTGTCGAAAAAACGCCCAACAATGGACACAAAAAATGAGGCAAAAATGCGACACGTTTCCTAAGGAAAAAAAAATCGATAGCTTATAACCCCCGAAGTGGGGTCCTAGTGGTGCCCCCTCAACCCCCCCTACGCGCCTGACACAACATAGAAGACACTAGGTCTAGTCATGCAAAGAATATAACACATACCCAACATTAAAATCCGCTCTCTGTCGTGCGCTCTAGTCCATCTTTTAACTACTTTTTATTCTTTGACTTGTTGCGACGCAGATCCCAAAACTTATTCAAACTTAACCAAAATTCGTATCCAACATGGACCATGACCCATTACCAAAGTTTAGTACACTATGAGAGGCTTCGAGATGGAAAGTGTTCAATATGGTGGGGAACATAACATTACCCTTGTGAGGGCCCCTCAGTAGTACCCCTTTTCCCTGGGAAATGACAATGCGGGACTAGGGCATAGAAGTTGACCACCGAGGTGAAATTACAAGGAAACTGACACAATTTCCCAAACCAGTGATCCATTATCCAACTCCAACCAAATATCCTCATCCACATGCTCGACAAATTAAGAACAACAATTTGCATAAAAGAAGGACTAACATACCTCATGGCGATGATGGCTTACCAT
The DNA here is from genome assembly GCA_009831015.1 of Picea engelmannii. Taxonomy (NCBI): domain Eukaryota; kingdom Viridiplantae; phylum Streptophyta; class Pinopsida; order Pinales; family Pinaceae; genus Picea; species Picea engelmannii. The sequence goes on along the minus strand of ML781431.1, from coordinate 25,561 downwards.
CTCTCACACTCCAGGTTGCTTGAATGTGATGAGCCTTGGTTGACTTGTAGTTGTAAAGGTGAATGAGGGGGGATACTAAGCTACCATATGTGGACATGTTGATCATATCATGGTCGGGATCATGTTCTCCCTTGCAAGCCACGAGACATTATCTCCTCTAGTTACCCCTAGGCATGGGGGGGTAATACTTCCAATCCAATCAACAATGCAATCAACTTCATAATGGATAAATGAATCATTTACAATATTGGTAGAATCCATCAATTACAATAGTTTGCATAAACATAACATTTTCCTAGATAATTGTAATTCATTTAAGCATTTGTTATTAAAGAACATATAGTAACTCAGTCACTTATGTTATAAGATTAAAACCCCACAACACTCTCAACTACTTCTAACACCCTGCCTCCCTAACCTACTTCCATCTTCCTGACCCTATCCTCCTTTGTTGGACTATACTAGAGTGTCAACTATATTGACCTAACTCCGGATAGAACCCGTAAGTGGAAGTGTCAATTACCTTGACCAAGCTTCCCCAGCAGGAAACTGGTAGTCATCATAACACGTCTAGGTGAGCGTGACCTAACACCATTCTCCCACAACTCCATGTTTCAGAGGATACGTGGTGTGAAATGCCTTCACCCCTCTTGATAGAACTAGGGTCAACAACCTATCATGGACCATACAATGGCATTATGTTATGGGAATTTTGCCATTGCATATTTAGTTTAGGCAGTTGCACTACCTGAAAAACTTGCACTGGCCCACATATCATAGTAGTGTAGTTGAACCGATAAAAAAGATCACAAAATTATTTCTATCATACTGTTTCTCGGTCGATGTCCATGACATTGACCACTTATTTCATGCTTCTCTAGCTACATAGTCGATTAAATCTGCAAGTTAGTTTATAATACAAACTCATGCATGTCAATTGGGTTTAGTCAGAGTGGTTTGTGTTGAGGGGTGTTTCCCCCCCACCCAAGTTCAATTCCCGCAAGTGACATGTTGAGCTCTTAAATGAGTACGTTATCGAAAAAGCCTCGAATTTCTACAAAATTTGGTTTACCTTGTGTACCATCCTCGAGATGAGGGGAAGTGCCTGGTGGGTTTCCCCAAGAGTATTTCCCTAAAATAAAAAATAAAAAAAAATACAAACTCATGCATATCCATACACTATTAACATGTAATTGCATTTAAACATATCATTAATTGGGTATCCACATACCAATATCTTTCAAATTCAATTTTTCATGCTAGAAGTAGGTCACATAACATCCATCATTAATTACATAACAATAAACATTCATAGTATTTACATACACATAGGTCCACATGTCCAAAATTCAAAGTGCCAAAGTTAGTAGTGTTCCACATATAATAAGCAAATGAAAATATGATTAGGCCATAAGTAATTCTAGTTGCCTAGGTCAAAATGGGGCGTTGTAAATACACTTCACGCCTCTTGGAGTTTGGTTTCCCTTTGTCATCAAAGAGATTTAACACTTAATCAAAAATTCAAATCGGTTTAAATAAATGTTTTTTTTAAATTGAAATTGAATATTATATTTATAGAAAGGGTTGCGTCGAAGCAAACAACAATATCAAAAAGATTTTACAAAATTTGGCTTGAAGCCTGTAATTTCTATTACTACTATCATACTAAAAAACACAGACATCTCCCTATGATACCTACATACAGTCCGACCACATATTTCTTTTACAAACTAACCCAGCAAAAGGACAATTTTATAAAACCTTGAACGATGAACAAATTCTTTATTCGGGACCTCTTGCACTCCACCTTGAGGTGGAGAATTTTCTTCCACATCTATTGGCACTGCGTCACGGACCCCTTGTTCTACATATGAAATTCCAAGGCGGGATACTACTGGAGAGTGATTGGTTGAAGCTAACTGAGAATGTTGTGGTAGAACCAAGGACCCTAGATATTGACACTCCATTTCCAGACTATCAATGTGCTAGATTTGGACCCGGAGCAAATTGGAAAAAACAATTACAGTCTAATCCAATTCCCCAAGTTTAATCGTGATTTGTTGAAGCGTTGTGTTGTTGGCTTCAATAATTTATTGATGTTGATAGAGGATATGTTTTACATCACTCCAAGAAGGGTCCATTCTTACTCGAAGCAAGCAATCAAAACTACCATATCACATTCTACCAACAAACCCACTTCCAGAGTTGACAGAAACAGGAGCAAGAAAGTAACCAGAACAACCAAACCACAACCAACCAACAACCTCGCTTCTAGAGTTGTCAGCAAATGCGAGGAGAAAGCAACTAGAATTACCATGCCACATCTGACAAACAAACTCACTTTCGAAGTTGACAGAAACAGGGGGAAGAAGAAATCTTCAAATTTGATACTCGAAATGACAAAAGCTTCAGATCTGATATAGACGGAAATGAGAGAGGAAAACCTGGTGACCGAGGGAAGCCTGGTCAGATGCCAATTTGAAACCAACATTGAACGAAGTTCACCAAGAATCCCCAAGCCCCTGTAGCAGATTACCACGAGCACCCAACACCTAACCTTGTCTCCACGGGAAGGAATGGATTTCATAACCGGAGCCATCACATAGCTTAACCTGCCTTCACACATATCAAAATGAATGCGCCCGCCAATTCCAATGCCAAACAAATGTGCAAGTCACTTGATCACATGGCTATTCATGCCAACGACCTGCCAATTGTCCTACCAATTTAATGAACTAGCCATGTGATTTATGGAATGGGCAGCCTCCTCGAAAGCCCATTAACAATATTTTCACCCTCTTCTAAACTTGATCCAACTTTGGCCCAATGATTAGTACACACGAATTATGCTCACGCTTAATGTGGAATGCAATGTATTCTTCGAAATCAACAAGGAGAGCGAGGGAACGAGACATATCGCCAATGAAAACAGTGTTCCCGACAATATCTCTTTTCATGATTGCCCTTATCACCATCATGGAATCACCCAAGATAAATAACTTATGAATTCCCAATTCTTTTGCAATTTTGATGCCTTCCCAAAAGGCATAAGTCTCAACAGTATTATTTGAGACATTTCCTAGACCCCAATCATAAAATGCAACTAAATTTTCTTCGAGATCACAAATAATCCCCCGACACCTGTCACCCCTAAATTGCTTTAAATAGACATTCACAAAATACTTTATTCTTTATAAAATGGAGCAGAGAAATAGACACACCCCTACCCTTAATCTGAGTTTCATATTTACTAATAAAAGGAATAAGTTTCATATTTACTAATAAAAAGAATATAACTCACGGAGAAATAAACACACCCCAACCTTTAATCTACGTTTCATATTTATATTTTCATGACTTTACATTTTTACTTGAAAATATTTAAAGCAACATATTCTTTTAGAAGTTATAGTTCCAAAATTTTAATAATAAATAAATAAATTTTGGTAGTGAAATCAAGGGTAATAAATCTCTAGCTCAAATTAAAAAAAAAAAAAAAAAATTGGTAGTGAAATCAACATATATTTTAGAAGTTATAGTTCCAAAATTTTAATAATAGATAAATAAAGCACATAACCCTGAATCCCACTATATGTACAAAATCATTATTTTTTGTTGTTTAAAATTCATTTCTGAATCTCACTATATGCACAAAATCACTATTTTTTGTTGTTTAAAATCCATTTCTGAATATAGAAATGGATTCAACATGCTGAAAAATCAAGAGCACTTGGATTATGCAAAAATTATCACTCAAATCTAGGATCTAACAATTTTTGGCTCCCTGAATAAGAGTCATTTCGTAGAAAGTTTAGATTAAGACCTTTGCTAAAACCTCAATGATGGTTAGTAGGAAACACTTACTTTTTTGTAACTATAAATTTGGTTTGAAACCACTTTCTTGATACCTAAAATATGACCTTAAACTTTTAAAAAACATTTAGTAAAAGTGAAAGTTTTTCACCTTACAAACCACCATAATTATTATTGACCACCATAATTATTATTGATAGTCAAATTTTGTATTCACACACGAAATGATTCATTTAATTTTTAAATTTTTTATTTTTAATAAAATAAAATTATCTTCTTCTTTATAAAGAATATGGGCAACGACATCATCCCCTTGAGTATAAAATTATCTTTCCTTATAAAGGAATATGGGCAACATCATCGCCTTGACTTGTGGAGACTTGAAAATGCTATCCAGACACGTTAAAGTCTTCTAGCGCAAACTGTAAGCTACACTTCTAACGTGTGAGGTTCGATTCACACTCCGGTTCTTATCGCCCCTTGCAGTTAAGTGCTTATTCTCAGGACTGCAAGGATAACAGACTGACCGACAGATAGTCGTGGATTTCACTTGGCTAACTTGCCATCTCCTGCAATTGAAGGTTAATTGGCTCATGAATGCTGGGGATTTGATTCTTCAAATTTTACTGCCACTTGTAATTTTTTTCACACAGTCCAATAGAACAATACAGCACAATTTGATGCTGAATCGCATGGAACATCATTGAGGAATTTGCACATAATTCATGGTGTTGCTTTAATGGATATCTGTATATTATGGGAAAATTTGATAAAAATCTCACTCATCCGACCGCTGTAATGCAAATCTGCACATTGATCTGCACGGTAAATTTTAAGGATTTTGGAACATAATTGATCTGCACATTTTTAAAATAAAATATCGTTTAACAGATTATTTAAATTAGCAGTTCTCGAACAATTCTTGAACTTATTGACCAAATTATCAAGGTTGCTGTTACATACAAAGCTGAATTCCTTTCATTTTTAATTTCTTATAACCGATCGTTCCATAGCCATTTGGATACTGCTTTTCTTCATAACAGCTCTATCCTGGTAGGCTTCAATAAGCTGTTCAATCATATGATTGATCGGTAGATTTTTTTTTTTCAATTGCAGGGAGGTTTTTCGCCCTTTGTTAAGTGGTTTTTTTTTCCTTTTTAAATTTCTTGTCCAGGTTTTATGTTTCAAACCCTTGATGAGTTATTGTTCTACACAAATTTTGCAATTTCAACGTTTCTCTTAATTTGCTTAAAGAACCCTATGATCCGTGTGAGCAGAAATGTGAAACATGAGCATCTAATGCCGTAACGGAGTAGAGAGAACGGCCGAAACACGGAGCGCCTCTGGTTCAAGGATTTTGAGGGTCGAGCACGTTTCCGGCTCTGCGGGCTCTGTGGCTAGGTTTCGCCCTTCATGGTGTAGTGTGGGCGTAAGGGTGCGCGGTCAAGGGTGGATTGAGTGACAGAGGGAGGCGGCAGCGGCGGATGCGAGCTCTGCTTCGGTATGTTAACGTGTCGGGTGGACGCGTAAACCTTTTGCAATGGTGGCGGCTACTCTGTGGCGGTGTTTAGGGGCCAAGGCGGTTGCTCGGGGCCGAGTTTCAGGACAGCTCCCTAAACCTGTGTCTGCTAGTTCTGTTTTGTGATTAGCGACAGAGTTTTTGCGGTGGAGTTGGTTATGGAATTTTGTTGCGGTCGGTTTCAAGTTTCCTCTTTGAGGTCCTCTGAGGGTGTGCAGTTTTGGTTTAGCTTCTATCTGGTTTTTGTTGGGGTTTTTTGCCCTGTTTTGTATCTCTTTTTGTAGTATTAGTCATGATTTTTCCCTATCTACTGATGAAGAGACCTCTATTGGTGAAAAATTCATTAACAGTTTCGTCTCTTTTCTTTATCCTATTTTCTATATCCTATGTAACATCTCTTATCTAGAGAACAAATTAAGAAATTTTTCCATTAGAAAAAGTAAAAAATCTGTCTACCTCCTTCGGAGAGTGTTCATATGCTATGTTGAAAGGTGAATAATAGGTAGTGCCGAAATTTTTGCAGCAAATTCAATTTGAAGTAGCATATTTTTGTAGCAAATTCAATTTGAAGGAGCATTAAGTCTTATTGCGTTGACAAGAACAGCAAAAAGCACCGAGCGATAGTGTAAATGTTAGAATATTTATAAATAATATTTTAATTTTAAAGTTAATGTTTACAAAGAAGTTAAATGGATAGCAAAGATTTTTTTTAAAGAAAAAACTTTTTGTTGTATATAATTATTTGATTACTTAGTTTATAAAATATATATAGCTTTCTCTTTTGTATTTGAATTGGTTATATATATATATATATATATATATATATATATATATATATATATATAT
>ML781431.1:0-16560 GCA_009831015.1 Picea engelmannii | reverse complement strand
ATTTTTATTTTAAAATATATTAATACAAACTTCCTAAGTTAAACATTATAATTTCTAAAAAAATGTAAAGTCAAGCCTAAACTAATAGCAAGTCAACGATGAACTCATCGCTATTAGTCCCTGGCCTTGGCAGGGACTAATAAGACTATTTTTATTATTTTTCCAAATATGTAGTTATGAAACCATTTTTAATTCCTTTGGTAAGTTACCATTGACCTATGAAATAAGAATCTTTTTTTTTTGTGTGTGTGTGTAGTTATGAAACCATTTTTAATTATTTTGGTAAGTTAATTGATAGTTAATTGAATGCAAAACCTCCACTATATATTAAAAACTGTTGTTCAAAAAACCAATTGCTTATGAAGACATATGATAGAAACGCTCGGCTCCAAAATAAATTTAGGTTTTTTTGAAACGACATATTTTAATTATAGAAACTAGCTAAAGCACTAGCACACCCTCTCAGGAGAATTCTTTTGTATATCGCAACCTGTGTCACTTGTTCTAGATAGGACATTAAATTCTTAAAAGTCCAATTAATTACCTTGAGGTGGAGAATTTTATTCCACATCTATTGGCACTACGTCACGGACCCCTTGTTCTACATATGAAATTCCAAGGCGGGATACTACTGGAGAGTGATTGGTTGAAGCTAACTAAGAATGTTGTGGTAGAACCAAGAACCCTAGATACTGACACTCCATTTCCACACTATCAATGCGCTAGATTTGGACCCTAAGCAAATTGGAAAAAACAGTTACAGTCTGATCCAATTCCCCAAGTTTAATCGTGATCTGTTGAAGCATTGTGTTGTTGGCTTCAACAATTTCTTCATGCCGACAGAGGATACATTTTACATCACTCCAAGAAGGGTCCATTCTTGCTCGAAGCAAGCAATCAAAACTACCATACCACATTCCACCAACAAACCCACTTCCAGAGCTGACAGAAATAGGAGCAAGAAAGTAACTAGAACAACCAAATCACAACCAACCAACAACCCTGCTTCTAGAGTTGTCAGCAAATGCGAGGAGAAAGAAACTAGAATAACCATGCCACATCTAACAAACAAACTCACTTTCGAAGTTGACAGAAACAGGGGGAAGAAGAAATCTTCAAAGTTGATACTCGAAATGGCAAAAACTTGAGATTTGATACAGATTGAAATGAGAGAGGAAAACCTGGTGACCGAGGGAAGCCTGGTCAGATGCCAATTTGAAACCAACATTGAACGAGGTTCACCAAGAATCCCTAAGCCCCAGTAGTGGATTACCACGAGCACCCAACACCTAACCTTGTATCCATGAGAAGGAATGGATTTCATGACCAGAGCCATCACATAGGTTAACCTGCCTTCACACATATCAAAATGAATGTGCTTGCCAACTCCAATGCTAAACAAATGTGCAAGCCACTTGATCACATGGCCATTCATGCCAACGACCTGCCAATTGTCCTACCAATTTAATGAACTAGCCATGTGATTTATGGAATTAGCAACCTCCTCGAAATCCCATTAACAATATTTTCACCCTCTTCTAAACTTGATCCAACTTTGGCCCAATGATTAGTACACACGAATTATGCTCACGCTTAATGTGGAATGCAGTGTATTCTTCTAAATCAACAAGGAGAGCGAGGGAACGAGACATATCGCCAATGAAAACAGTGTTCCCGACAATATTTCTTTTCACGATTGCCCTTATCACCATCATGGAATCACCCGAGATAGTTAACTTATGAATTCTCAATTCTTTTGCAATTTTGATGCCTTCCCAAAGGGCATGAGCCTCAACAGTGAGACATTTCCTAAACCTCAATCATAAAATGTAGCTAAATTTTCTTCGAGATCACAAATAATCCCCCCACACTTGCCACCCCTAAATTGTTTTAAATAGACATTAACAAAATATTTTATAAAGAATAAAATGGAGCGGAGAAATAAACACACCCCTACCCTTAATCTAAGTTTCATATTTACTAATAAAAGGAATAAGTTTCATCTTTACTAATAAAAAGAATATAACTCATGGAGAAATAAACACACCCCAACCTTTAATCTAAGTTTCATATTTATATTTTCATGACTTTACATTTTTACTTGAAAATATTTAAAGCAACATATTTTTAGAAGTTATAGTTTCAAAATTTTAATAATAGATAAATAAATTTTGGTAGTGAAATCAAGGGTAATAAATCTTTAGTCTAAATTAAAAAAAAAAAAAAATTTGGTAGTGAAATCAACAAAATTTTAGAAGTTATAATTCCAAAATTTTAATAATAGATAAATAAAGCATATAACCCTAAATCCCACTATATATACAAAATCACTATTTTTTGTTGTTTAAAATCTATTTATGAATCCCACTATATACACAAAATCACTATTTTTTGTTATTTAAAATCCATTTTTGAATATAGAAATGGATTCAACATGGTGAAAAATCCGAAGCACTTGAATTATGCAAAAATAATCACTCAAATCTATGATCTAACAATTTTTTAGACTCCATGAATAAAAATCATTTAGTAGAAAGTTTAGACTAGAACCTTTGCTAGATCCTCAATGATAGTTAGTAAGAGAAACTTACTTCTTGGTGGTTTGAAACTACTTTCTCAATGATGGTTAGAAAGACAAACTTACTTTTTGGTGGTTTGAAACTACTTTCTTGATACCTAGATACTTAAAGTATGACCTTAAACTATTAAAAAACATTTAGTAAAAGTGAAAATTTGTCACCTTACAAACCAATTGTGGATGGTCAAATTTTGTATTCACACACGCAATGATCCATTTAATTTTTAAATTTTTTTATTTTTTTATTTTTAATAAAATAAAATTATCTTCTTTATAAAGAATATGGGCAACGACATCATCGCCTTGACTTGTGGAGACTTGAAAATGCTATATCCAGACACGTTAAAGTCTTCTAGCGCAAACTGTAAGCTACACTTCTAACGTGTGAGGTTCGATTCACACTCCGGTTCTTATCGCCCCTTGCAGTTAAGCGCTTATTCTCAGGACTGCAAGGATCACAGACTGACCGACAGATAGTCGTGGAATTCACTCGGCTAACTTGCCATCTCCTGCAATTGAAGGTTAATTGGCTCATGAATGCTGGGGATTTGATTCTTCAAATTTTACGGCCACTTATAATTTTTTTTAACACAGTCCAATAGAACAATACAACACAATTTGAGGCTGAATCGCATGGAACATCATGTTATAGTAAATTTGAGGAATTTGCACATAATTCATGGTGTTGCTTTAATGGATATCTGTATATTATGGGAAAATTTGATAAAGATCTCACTCATCCGAGCGCTGTAATTCAAATCTATCATCACGGTAAATTTTAAGGATTTTGGAACATAATTGATCTGCACATTTTTAAAATAAAATATCGTTTAACAGATTATTTAAATTAGAAGCTTTCGAACAATTCTTGAACTTATTGACCAAATTATCAAGGTTGCTGTTACATACAAAGCTGAATTCCTTTCATTTTTAATTTCTTATAATCGATCGTTCCATAAATAGACTATCGCCATATCGCCATTTGGATACTGCTTTTCTTCATAACAGCTCTATCCTGGTAGGCTTCAATAAGCTGTTCAATCATATGATTTATCGGTAGATTTTTTTTTTCAATTGCAGGGAGGTTTTTCGCCCTTTGTTAAGTGGTTTTTTTCCTTTTTAAATTTCTTGTCCAGGTTTTATGTTTCAAACCCTTGATAAGTTATTGTTCTACACAAATTTTGCAATTTCAACGTTTCTCTTAATTTGCTTAAAGAACCCTATGATCCGTGTGTTGCAGAAATGTTAAACATGAGCATCTAATGCCGTAACGGAGTAGAGAGAACGGCCGAAACACGGAGCGCGTCTGGTTCTAGGGTTTTGAGGGTCGAGCACGTTTCCAGCTCTGCGGGTTCTGTGGTTAGGTTTTGCTTTTCATGGTGTAGTGTGGGCGTAAGGGTGCGCGGCCAAGGGTGGATCGACTGACAGAGGGAGGCGGCGGCGGCAAGGGTGGATCGACTGACAGAGGGAGGCGGCGGCGGAGGATGCGAGCTCTGCGTCGATATGTTAATGTGTCGGGTGGCCGTGTAAACCTTTTGCAATGGTGGCGGCTACTCTGTGGCGGCGTTTAGGGGCCAAGGCGGTTGCTTGGGGCAGAGTTTCAAAACAGTTCCCCAAACCTGTGTCTGCTAGTTTTGTTTTGCGATTAGCGACGGAGTTTTTGCGGTGGAGTTGACTATGGGATTTTGTTTGTTGTGGCTGGTTTCAAGTTTCTTTTTGGAGGTCCTCGGATGTGCGGCTTTGGTTTAGTTTTTATCTGGCTTTTGTTGAGTTTTTTTTGGGAATGTATGGTTTTTTATTATGAGCATGGTTATGATTTTTCCCTATTTATTGGTGAAGAAACCTCTATTGGTAAAAAATTCATTGACAGTTTCATCTCTTTTCTCTGTGTTTTATAACATCTCTTTATAACATCTCTTATCTAGAGAACAAATTATATTGATAATATAATTACAAAATTTTACCGTTAGAAAAAAGAAAAATCTGTCTGTCTCCTTCGGAGAGTGTTCATATGCTATGTTGAAAGGTGAATAATAGGTAGTGCAGAAATTTTTGTAGCAAATTCAATTTTTGTGGCATATTTTTGTAGCAAATTCAATTTGAAGGAGCATTAAGTCTTATTGCGTTGACAAGAACAGCAAAAAGCACCGAGCAATAGTGTATCTGTTAGAATATTTATAAATAATATTTTAATTTTAAAGTTAATGTTTACATAGAAGTTAAATGGATAGCAAAGATTTTTTTAAAAGAAGAAACTTGTTGTTGTATATAATTATTTGATTACTTAGTTTGTAAAATATATATATAGATTTTTTTTCTGTATTTGAATTGGTTATATATATATAATTTGATTATGTATATATATTCGATTTTTTTCATATGTTGTATTGGTTTTTGTATCCTTGGAATGGTTAAAGTGTATCTCAAATTTTGCAGGGGAGAGTGGGTTGGGGACCACAATTATATATATATATATTAAAAATTTTAAATTCACCATAAATATTTGTAGTTGCTTCAAGCTTGTAAGCATGACAAACTATACTCTACAATATTATGCACAACCCTTACACTTGTCAATTCTGAAAAAAACTTAAGCAATTTAAAAAAGGGCGGAGTGTCATTTCATTATTGGCTGCTAGACAAGAGCAAAATGCACTTTAGCTTTAAGAAACTTAAGTGAGAAATGTCTCTATAGCAGTGTTTCTTCCTCATATTTCTTGTTAATGGGGATTATGTTAAAACTTAAAAGACGTTACATGTTTTGCAGATTTATATGGCTAAAACACTATAAAACACTTTGGTTCTGTAAAGAGATTAGATTCATATTTCTGATAAAGAAGTTGATTGAATAGGAATTTATTCAAACATTTAGTACCAATCGAAGTCACTACTATCTTATTGTTTTCGCAATGCTTGAGGTTGGGATGGTGGAAGTACTATAATTGAATGACCCCTGGAAACCCACTGATTGTTTTCACAATGCTTGAGGTTGGGATGGTAGAAGCACTATAATTGAATGACCCTGGAAACCCATGTACAACATGTAAAAGATGAGATGACTAGAAAAATGAGAAGAACAAGAGCAATAACCACAAGGATCGACCCTTTGAAATGTTGCATTTCTCATTTTTTTGACATGGAAGTTTTGCTTGTTGTAACCTTGATGTTGAAAATACAATATTTAAATCACCAAAAACCCAAATCAAAACCCATCACAAAACCCATGTTTTGAGTTGCAGCCGATTTAGATTCAATGCAATACAAAAATAATAGATGGGAAAAATGATTTTATTGTCCAATCATCAATTTCCATGATTGTCAAGATTGAAGATACATGCTCGGAATATCCCCAAAATCTACCCAAAAAATCCTTGAAATCTGCTTGGAATATCCCCAAAATCTGCCCAAAAAATCCCTGAAATCTGCTCAGAACATGCTCGAAATCTGTTTGGAACGTCCCTGAAATCTACTCAGAACATGCTCGAAATTTGTTTGGAATATCCCTGAAATTTGTTTGGAACATCTTGAGGACGGCCAACAAGTCCCCGAGTCCCCAACAAGCAAGTCCCCGAGTCCCCAACAATTTGGGTAAGTTTCCTAAGAGTCTCCAAATCCCCGAAACGCGAAGACTACGAGTACGCAGGTTTTTTGGGGCGGACTGGTCCCCTTGCAACATAGATTTTGACTGGTCCCCTTGCAACATAGATTTTTTCTTATTTAAATGAAATTTTATATATTATTTGACTATTTAATTTTAAAAATATATACACATTTTTTCTCTCCTTTATATTTTAACTTATAACATTTTTATAATATTATGTTTAACAGTAAATAACATAATCTTTTAATTGTTTAAGTTTTGGCTTTTTGGATATTTTTAGTTTAATTTTACTAGAAATCCCCCAAAAATAATTGGATATGTAGATGTGCAGATTTAGGATTCAACCAAAAAAACAAAATGTAAAACAAGTTAAACAAAGCCTATTGTTATTGTTAAAATCAAGTTCAGCGGGAATCAACACTAAATCTCATTGGATATGTAAATGTGCAGATTTAGGATTCAACCAAAAAAACAAAACGTAAAACAGGTTAAACAAAGCCTATTTTTATTGTTAAAATCAAGTTCAACATGAATCAACATTAAATCTCATTGTGTAGGTCGATCTTATTATACTGGCGGAGGGAGGTAGTATATAACAATGAGTTAGCATTGACTTTCATATTAGTTTTATGTTGACTTAAAAAATGTGTATAAATTTTAATGTTGAACATAACAAATACAAAAAAATATTTTTCAATATAACAAAATTAGTATTTTTATGACCTCTGATTGGTGATAGTGTTATTGCAACCTTCACTTCATTCGAGGTTTGAAATTATTTTTGACATGATTATATATGAGTGTCACTTTCTTATAAGCTACAACTCTATTGATAAAATAATTTTATAACAAATATAAAGTAAAAACCATACATATGTTCATATTAAATTAGCCCCCTTTCACAACTCCCAAAACACATTGAATGGAGACACTTTACCCATCAATTCTATCTAAACCAAGTCACATGAAATGAATCCATTGACCTATGAAATAAGACTATTTTTATTATTTTCTTTTCTTATTTTTCCAAATATGTAGTTATGAAACCATTTTTAATTCTTTTGATAAGTTACCATTGACCTATGAAATAAGACTTTTTTTTTTTTCAAATGTGTAGTTATGAAACCATTTTTAATTCTTTTGGTAAGTTAATTTATAGCTACGGGGTTAGAAACCCAATGGATCTGGTGGCAGGCTTGTTCGAGCACTGGACATTGGTTGGGCACTGGCATTGTTTTTGGGAGACTTGATTTGGCATAGATTTTTTTGAAACTACATATTTTAATTATAGGAACTAGCACTCGCACACCCTCTGAGGTGAATTCTTTTATTATCTTCTGAGGTAGTTTATCACAGCCTGCTGCACTTGTTGTTCTCTGCACTTGTTGTTCTAGATAGGACATTAAATTCTTAAAAGTCCAATTAATTACTGATAGGCAGAACTAAATAAAGTTGGGTTCACAACAGCTTCGATAGTGTTCACCAAAAGTGTCGCTGATATAAGAGGTCATCCATGGAACTAAATTAAATTTTTGAATCAACTTACTTAACATTTCTATTATTAATTCAGTTCTTTAAAAATTAAAAATCTATTGATAGTTCGTGTTGTTTTACTTGTGATGGTTTGTATTTTGTCAAAGTGATTTCAGGGGTTGAAACTTCTATTAAATGACAATAAAATTTCAGATTAAAGACCATCGGCTTCCACTGTAAGTTCCCGGCTCATTCTACAGAAAAATAAACAAAGAAATAGCTAAACGCAGGCCATTATAAGTTTTAGGTAAAGCTTTTTTAACTAGCACTTTATGATGTTACACAAGTATCCGTTGCATGCTTCTTCAGCGGACTGACTCTTATTGTCGATGTTGAAGTTTCGCTGTAAGTATCAACACCTATCGAGCCTCGAAGAGATCTTTACGAAAGGAAAAGATTTAATGGCATAAGTGCTAGTGTGAACCAGCCATGCGATCTTTCATGAACCAGGATCTTATCGCTCTGGTCCCTTCCATTATGCTCTTTATTTTCTTCATCCAAGTGATTTGTTCAAGGTCCAAAATAATTAAATTGAAAATCATTACAAAATGACACGTGTCAAAAAGTCTCTTCCTATTCCCGTGATTTTTATTTTTTTAACTTTCTACAACTAACGAACATGATTCCTTTATATGATCGGATTACTTTTTGCAGTTGTGCAGCACTTGATAAGACGAAGAACACCCAATACTTTCTCCCACAAGGTGGGGACTTGCTGCCACAGTGGAATGTGCCTCTTGGCCAATGTCTCTTTACGAAATCAACGTCTCCCTCCATTCCTAGACAATGTTTTACATTTCTTCCCCCTCGGCCCTTTCTCCAACAAGGCGGCTAGTGTATGAATGTGCATGTCACTCAAGTGTGCTATTTTGGGAAAGCGACTTATGTCCCTAGGTCCTTTCTCTAACAAGGTGGCTAGTGTATCCTCCATAGAATGTGCATGTCAATCAAATGTGCTATTTTGGGAGATCTTGAGTTCAATTTCAAATTACACAAATTATAAGTATGCCATAATAACATTGGCATAAAAAGAGAAAATAATAAAACATAATTTGAGCACAAGTAACATAACTACGTGATAATTCAAGGAGAGAAGCATGTGGGATGTTGATGTCGGGAATTATGATTGGAAGAGGAGGTGAGTGCATGTGAGTGGAATGTGTATCCAAGTGGGATGTTGATATTAAAGAGGGGAATTATGATTGGAAGAGGAGGTGAGTGCATGTGAGTGGAATGTGTATTCAAGTGGGATGTTGATATTGAAGGAGGGGAATTATGATTGGAAGAGGAGGTGAGTGCATGTGAGTGGAATGTGTATCCAAGTGGGAGGTTGATATTGAAGGAGAGAAGCTTTTGGGATGTTGATGTCCTCGTCACGATGGGGAATTGTGATTGAAAGGAGGAGGTGATAAGAACACAAGATGAGTCCATGTGAGTAGAACGTGTATAGAAAGAGAGTACACGACTTTTAAGTTAGACATGCTAGGTGTGGTTTAGGGACATTTGAGAAAAACTGCACTAAGGAAAGATGAAAGGTCATTATGAAAGTTGAAGTAACATGAATAAGTTTGAAGATCTCTAGAAAATGTTAAAGGGGCGACTATACATTTAAGAGTTGTTGGAGACGAAGGAAGAGGTGGGGAAGTCGACAATGAGTGAAGGGAAGAAATACTAGTTGTCATTTGAGTTGAGTTAGTTACGAGAAGGAAGTCTATGATAGAGATAATAATCTAGAGAGTAGACAACTGAGTCATAGTAGAATGCTAAGGCACAATTGTAATTCTATGATGTACTCACACTTCCGTAAATGAGAACAAATACACATAGTCCTTATGGCTATGTGATCTATGTGTGTCTTCTATTTGTGAGTTCTCAAACATTCACCTTGTAAATTATATCATTGCTCTATCTCATGTATTGCACATAACACTATACTTCAAGTCCAAAGTGTGTTGAGGTATTATGTGATGTTGCCCCACTAGATGTCTGTGATGTTTTATTGGGCCAACCATATATGTGGAAACACTATGTTATTTATGAGTCTCGACCCCGTAGTGTCATTGTTACTCTGGGGGGTCATCTCTATAGGATACCAGAGGTAGTTCCAACTATTGTCCCACCTAAAGAGTGTTGTAAGGTGGTATCTCATATTACAAAATTCAACTTCTTCATAGTCAGTTCAAAAGGTGAACATAAGAACACCGCAACCACTGCATCCTTAGTCCAAGCACCTTTTGTCCAGCAGAAGCAGGTTGAAAAGATTGAAGCATAGCGCAATGATTCCTTCTGCACACAATCATCTCATGTAGCCAGACTGATTAAAAAGGTCCAACCCTTCCATCCACAGGTTCGTGACAACCTTCAACAAGCTAAGCAACACAACTTCTCCAACAAGGCAAACAACTCATCAAGATGCAGATTCAACAAAAGTTTTTCCCTCTCCCTCGGGCACTCAATGCAATGGAGACCATTGCTTCCTAAGGAAAGAGGATTGATCCAGGTGGATATCAGTGGCTACCCACCTATTCCAACTGGCTCAAAACAGTCTTCTGGCAATTTACTATTTTTAGCAGTTTTTCGGTTCCTATACTTCCAGGGCCATTTTGAGGGCCTGAATGAAGTTTTTTCAGGATCGAGCACCTCAAATATAGCCAAAGGCTCTAATTGAGTCCTCAAAATGAATGTCGTCGACGATACCTTTCTAACAAGCTATCGTGTGCCCCAAACGGAGATCGCATGGCAAAGTTACGCCCCTGGCAAGTTGATACATCAAACTACCCAAAACAGGGTCCACAAAACTGCTGGCTTTTCATCTTCCAGGGTTAGGGTTTTGGATTTTCTTTATGTTAAAAAGGCCTTTAGAGCCTCATTGTAATCATCTTCTTACGAATGCGAGTAGTCGTCACAACTCTTCTCATAGATAAGCTGCCACCATTCTAGCGAGTCTTTCACTCTGTATTTTTACAGTTTTGTACATTTCACTCATTACTAGAAATTATGTATTACTGTATCTCTGTGTTTATGGTTATATCTCTGATAAATATTTGTTATATTATTGGATATCTAATATATCTTTGTACATTTATTTATTATATCTCCGCTCTCATTTCATGTCGAAAATAATCCGGATCATTGGTGGATACCTCCTTCGTTGATGGAAAAACAAAAAAGTCTTTAGAGTATGTGATTTAAGGATATGAACAAACAATCAAGATAAACCACATTCAATGTGATACGATAATGAGTGTAAATCCATGTGTGTGTGAGAGTAGGTGTTTGACCTCTGAAAGTTGGTTTCCCTCTATCATCAAAGAGATTCATATGTTTAACAAGCCAAGTTAATTTAAGTGGACGTAAGTAAAACTTTAATTTTTATAGAATGGAGTGGAGAAATAAACACACCCCTACATTTAATTAGCTTCATCTTTACTAATAAAATGAATATAAAGTGGAGAAATAAACACACCCTACATTTAATCTAAGTTTCATCTTCACTAATAAAAGGACTATTTTCATGCTCTTACATTTAACTCAAAAATCTTTGAGCAAAATATTTTAGAAGTGATAGTTCCATTAATTTTAATATATAATAAATTTTAGCAATGAAATAAGGGGGGCAATAAATCTGGCTTCCCAACAAAAAAAATAAAAATGCAATACTGTACATGATTCCTTTGCTAGAGCTTGAACTATGACTAGCCTAAGACACTGATTTTGTTCTAGATATAGATCTAGGCTAAAATCGCCTTCCTTGCCTTGGAGTATGACCATAAACTATTTTTAATTGGCTAAGTGTTTATCTTCCTCGAATATAAGGGAACACAATGACGACCCAAGACTTATAAACATATGGGAAGAGTAAAAATTTACTCCCCAACCACTAGTGAATTATCATAAGTGACCGAGTTCTATTGATACATAATAATGGAACGTTGAAATCTTGAGATTGTACAAATAAAGGCTAAAATAAAAACTTTTCATTAAGTCTTAAAAAATATTTCATATGGAATTTTCTAAAAATGTCACTTTTGCATATTATTATTAACTTTTATTTACTAAAAAACCAGAATACAAAATTTTCCTTTTTAAATTTTTTTATGTAATGTTTTGATTTGATATGAAAAATGTAACCATTTTATTTTTTTTATCTAATTTCTTAATTTCTATATTTAATAAAAAGTTTATTTACTCTTTCCATTTTAATATTTAATTAAAAAATTAATTTATTATCTCAATGTGTTATAATATATTCACTTATAATAAAAATTTTGTCATGTAGTAGCGAGCGATGCCCATTCAACACAGTGGTTTCAGCGGCGAGGGTTTAGCCCTGACCGCTCACACTCTTGCTTGTGGCTGCTCTGCATGTGCGAGGTTCGTTTGCAGGTTCTTCTCCAATAATGGTGGCTTCTTCTCCAACAATGGTGGCTTCTTCTCCCATCGGTGCTCCTTGCCTCGGATCTTCTGCTCCAGGTTTTAGATCTAGCCTGTCTAAACCCTCTAGTGGGTCGCTAGGGAGCCTTTTCAAGTGCTCTCCCTCTGGTTCTGCTGCCTTCCATGGCAGCTCGTTCTGTGATGTTGTCAAGAGGAATTTAAATTCTTTGTCTTGTTTGGTGCAAGAGGCTTCGAACCCTTCCATCTCTTTGAGGAAGGACGCCATTTCCAAATTAGCTCGCCTCAACTCCACGCCACTCATCTGTCGTTTTAATGGCCTCTGGCCTCATCTTGTTAATCTTCACGATTGGATTTCGAGATCTTGGCTATCAGTTTTGAAAGGTGATGTCTTCATTCACCCCTATGCTCAAGGTTTTTTCATTATTGAGTTTGATCTTCAAGAAGATAGAGATTTGATCTTTAGTTCCGGCCCCTTGTTCTGGGGTAGCTTTGGTTTATGTTTGAAGCCCTGCTCTCCTTCTTTTGATCCTTCGAAAGATTCGTTATCTTCAACCCATGTTTGGGTTAGGCTCCCAAACTTGCCCTTGCATCTTTGGGGCTTATCCTCTCTTCGTTCCATCGGTAATGCTTTAGGAAGGTTCCATTTCAGATGCCCTAAAACAGAAAAATACAACATCTGCACGTATGCTTGGATCTGTGTAGAAATGGATTTCAGCAAAGGGTTTCCGACCGAAATCATCTTGACGGGGGATAATTACTCGTGGACTCAAAAGCTGGATTATGAAAAAAATGCTCTACGATGCCGAGCTTGTTTTTCCACGGGACACTTGGTAGCCCAATGTCCCAGGGGTCCTAAGAAAGCTCAAAAACAACGAAAATCAACCCGGTGGGTTGGATCCCACATTGATCATCAACTTATTTCCAAGGATGTTTCTTCAAATGTTGCCCCTCCCATGGAGGGGTCCAAACAGGATCAAGCTAGCTTCGCTCTCTCCATTGGGGACTCACCAGTTCTAAACCCTGCTTTGGATGGGTCAAAATCTGAAATAGAGGATCTCAATGTCACGCCAGAGATTATCGAGCATTCTGAAATGCAACAAGAAACACCTCATAAGTTTGCGAAAAAAAAAGATTTAGATTCTCCAGACTCGGGTAAAGATAGGCAAGCTCACCCCAACTTCATTCCTTTGGCAAGTTGGGCAGATGAGGCTATCAAAGCTGAAGCATTAGTAGTTCAAGCTAAGGTATATGAGATTTTGGTTTAGGAAAAGCATGAAGTTTCACATCAAGACAATCCAGGAATCATGGGCATCTCAAATGCCCCAACATCGACAAATGAAGATTGGATGGAAGTCGGAAAGAAGAAGAAAACACATGTACCCTCAAAGCCAATGGTCACACGAAGTCAGTTAAAAAGGCGAGATCTTCCCCAACAAGATAATTTAGATGATGTAATGTCCCCCACCTCTTGAAGAAGAGGTTTGGAAGACTTAGTGGTCTAGGTGTCCCCACTGGGCCATAGTCTCACACTGAGGGGAAAGGTCAACAAGTTTAAGGTTATATTCTTAAGTTGACTTGATAAAAAGGTGAAAAAGACATTAAGAGATAACTCAACAGAGAAATAGAAGAGCTGGAATTGGAGTTAGGGTTAACTCAACAGGGAATTAGAGGAAAAAGTATAAAGAGAAGGCTAGGGCGCACTTCTTGGGCATTCTGGATTTTGGTATTTGTTTGTTATTGCCTTGAGCATACAGTTTGGGGGTTTTGTTGATACAGACCCTTGTGAGCAACTTAGTGGTGAAAGATCCACTCACCTTGTTCCACAACTTGGTCTCGGGGATGAAAGACTCCTCCACACCATTCTACCACCATCATCTATCCACCAATAGATTCAAGGGAGCAACATGGCCGTACTGTTTGTGAGTTTCTAGCAAGGGCGCACCATCCTCAAGAGAAGAGTTCGATCCAGCTAATCAAGAGGAGCGTTGGGCATTCCATCACTTGGGTTTTACTTGTAGACACCTCACCATCATTTGGAGGGCTTCTTCGAAAAGTTATCATCACTACTTCTTCAGTTACAGTTTGGGACGACTTGGAGGCTAGGGGGGACGTCCCATTACTCACTATTTCTCATATCTAGGGAGATCTACTCAAGATTTGGATCTGAAACTTCTCCCACGGGGTTCCCATAGCCCGATCTATATTCTTGGAGAGTTTCACACCATTTAGAGGTTTCCTTCTTCAGGGACGAATTGCCTAGGGTTCCAGGCATTCAGGAGGGCACAACTCCCTTAGCAGATTCAATGTTTGGAGAGGTTGGCATTGGCAGTTCGGCCTCAGACTTTTGGAAGGGGATCTTATCATCTTGATCTATCATATGGCCGAGTTTGGACTCGTTTAGAGTCTTCTTGCAGCAGGGCCAAATTATTGAGGGTTTCAATCTTCTATTGGAGCATGGCATTATTCAGCTGGAGGGTCTAGCATTCAGATCTTGTTATATTGGTCTTCATTTCTTATTCAGCCTTTAGAGGCTTATTTTGTATCGGCAGAGCATTTTGTAGCAGCTCATATCTATTGTCTTTTCGACCATATGAGGATTGTTCCAGATCGGCTATCTATTGTATTGGTTTCATATTGCTCATAATAAAAGGTCAGATCTTTGCTTGTGCTTCTATATCTTGAATGTATTATGATTTTCATGTGATGAATGAATCTTGTATGAATGCACTTAATAACTGGATAACTCAATAAACACCTGCACATCAACAAATCAGTGGTAGTTAGTGATTCCAAGCAAAAAATTTGGCTTGGGATCATTACAGATGAAGTGTCTCTTCACTCTTATCCTCAAAGTCTTTTTCCGAGTGTATTTAGTGAAGTTGGTCTATCTGAAATTGTCATCCGAATATTTGAAACATTCATTCGTAGCTTGTAGGAGTGGTTCAATTGAGGCCTCATATTGACTCGAATTTTAAAAGACTTTGTAAACTCTCATCAATTTCAATTGCACCATTTTTAATAATTCAAATTTCCCAGTTTTTATTAAAAAAAATATATATATATATATTCACTTATAATACATATGAATTGTGAAGATTGCGCGAACCTTCTAATCCCATTTAAAGTTTAAATCATTTATTGTAACCTACTCTCGAGGGATAACCGCTACGTGGAAAAATTATGGTGTATATAAATGCATATTAAGTTGCGTTAATGTGGAGCACATAAATCGCACAATAAGATACAATGACAATGATCAATAGGTTGCATTATTCCTCGCCCAAAACAGATCAATTCATTTTTATAAATTAAAATTATTCTATTTTTAAAGAATATTGGCGACAACATCCCCTTGACTATGACTCGTGGAGACTCGAAAATGCCGTCCATACATGATAAAGTCTTATACGGAATTCTGAGCCACGAGCCATGCCCTAACGTTTGAGGTTCGATTCTCACTCTGGTCCTTATTGCGCTTGCAGTGTAGCGCATATTAGCAAGACTGGTAGTATCATAGGCTGACAAATAGTCGTGGGATTCGCTGGGCTAACTCGCCATCTCCTGCGATTAAAGGTTAGTTAGTTCATGAATGTTGGGGATTTTCTTCTTCAAATTTTACGGCTACTTTTAATTTTTTTTCACACAGTCCGATTAAGCAATGCTGCAAAATTTGAGGCTGAACCGCATGGAAGATCATGTTATTGTAAATTTGAGGAATTTGTACATAATTCATGGTGTTGCTTTAATGGATATTTTATTCATCCGAGCGCTGTAATGCAAATCTATCATCATGGTAAATTTTAAGGATTTTTGAACCTAATTGATCTGCACATTTTTAAAGTAAGATATCGTTTAACAGATTATATTAAATCAGAAGCTCTCGAACAATTCTTGAACTTGTTCGCCGAATTAATAAGGTTTCTGTTACATACTATAGCTGAATTCCTTTCATTTTTAATTTGTTATAACCGATCGTTCGATAAATAGACCATTACCATATCGCCATTTGGATACTGTTTTTCTGTTTTCTTCATAACAGCTCTATCCTTGTAGGCTTCAATAAGCTGTTCAATCATTTGATTTATCGGTACTGAAACAAAATAAGTTTTTTTTTCAATTGCCCGGTGTTTTTTTAACCCCTTTGCTAAGCGATTTTTTTCCTTTTTAAATTTCTTGTCCAAGTTTTATGTTTCAAGCCCATGATGACTTATTTTTTTACACAAATTTTGCAATTTCAATGTTTCTCTTAATTTCCTTAAAGAACCGTATCAGAAATGTGAAACATGAGCATCTAATGACGTAGGTCGAAAATCTGTCACCTCCTCCTTGAGAGAGTGTCCATATATTATGTTGAAAGGTAAATAATGTGCAGTGCAGAAATTTTTGTGGCAAATTCAATTTGAAGTAGCATTAAATATTATTGTATCGCCGAGAACTGCAAAAAACACCAAGC
>ML781430.1:582202-607754 GCA_009831015.1 Picea engelmannii | reverse complement strand
TCACTCCCAACAACACTACACTTCGATAGAAAATTTCAATGGATGTGACCCACCAGGGTTAGTAATGGAAAGAAAAAAATCACTACAACTATTGATCCGAAAAATCCTTAGATGTTGATAATTTTAAATACACATAATCATCTACTTGATCTTCGAAATAAATGATCACTTGATTGTATGCAACTTACATGTGAATAACTTATCTAACAAAATCCACTTTAATGATAAAATAACTTGCAAAATAATTAATCTTGAAATGAACAACAATAATGAAATCACGTACACAAGTTGGAAAAAACGGAGTTCACCCAATTTGGGCTACCTCTCCAGGTCCACCACTTCAATCCTCCACCAAAGGCAAGCTCATAAAAGAGAAACAATGAGGTTCTCAATCAATAAGGGAAGAGCTTGGGGGTTGAACATTGTGTTCAAACTTAAAGGATAAAGGGATGCAGACTCAATATGAAGTGAATACTTTCTCCAGAGTAACTTTGCTCTCAAAGTTGAATTCTTTCTCCTTTTCCATAGCTCGGAATTGGCCCATTTATAGCCTTCAAATGGAATTTAAGGGTTGAGTCAGAACGTTTCCAGTATATGGAAGGCCAAGGATCATAGATATCATGTCATGACATGGAAACCCGACATTAATTTCCATTTTTTGGCACAAATCTCGATGTACGTGGGCTATAGTGGTGCAGCATGTGTATATGCATGATGTATAGTAGGCAAGGTGCGTACATGTGGAAAAATATGTATTTTTAGCTATCGGATTTACAAACATGGATGATAAGTCTACATAGAGAAATGGAAAAAGGCCTTTTGTGCAAGATTGCATAGGGTGAGGCAAATCTTATTATAACAAGGTTAAGTGACTTTGTGGTGGCGCGTTGGCATGGAGGGATTTTTTAAGTCTTTGGGAGGTCGCGGATTCGACCCTTGTCAACTCCCATAGTATTTTAATGAACCATGACCATAAAGGCCAATGGGAGGTCACCATGTGGTGGCCTCTCATTGGCTTGACCTTGTCACGTGTCATTCAAAAATTGAACCACTTATCAACCTGTGATTGAACCACCTAGAGGTATGATTTTCTCAGTCATATTCCAACAATCATGTTCCATGTGTCACCCTTTTAGTGGTGACATGTGGCACCTCTTTTTTTTCCATGTGGACTTTGACCTTTGACCTGGTTGACTAGAAGTTTGACCGCTCATAAATTCTACATACGAACTCTGTTTGAGGCAAAATTTGTGCCATTGGAAAGTTATCACTGATATCTATGCACTGATGGCATTTTCGAGAAAATTTGAGATCGTAAAATTTTGAGCATTACTGAGCCATTCTATACATATGTGGATGTTTCAGATATTTATGGACCTCTATGAGCATTCCCAGGTCCTCTTGGATCATTCCTTTGTTGATATTATGGTAGTTGCGGGACGTATTAACCTCCACATGTAACCTTGACAAGAATAGAATATTCCAAGAAGTAAGAAAAAGACATAAAGCATTGGACATAACCCTATAAGATAAGTCAGCTAAAGGAAATGTTTAATATTGATTTTTTAGCCTCCAGAATGAGAATTCAGCCTAGACAGCTAAGGAGGAGCAGTATAAATGCAGGATGCTAGAGCTCATTTGACACACACAGCTAGCAACTACAGAAATTTAGTTGTGCGCAAGTCTGGAGAGTAGCTGTAGCTGCAACTACTGCAACTTGTATTTTTGGTTTTAGTCTTGGACTCTCTCTTGGTTATGGTTTGGACTTATTCTTGCTATGCTAACTCTGGAGAGTGATACACTACCTTGATTGGCTATTAGGCGTAGGGTTTTCTTCCGAAATTATTCTCTGTCAAGGTTAAGGTGCTCAGGGGTGGCTTCGGCCTATGGTTGGGTGACAATATTGCTATATTTTCTATGGTTAAATGAGCACACCTATTATTTCTAACATTTTATGGGCCTACACCATATTCAGATAGTCTAACCACTAGAAGATAGATTGGGAGGATTTTTGCTCAGTTACAGTTGTAGTTGCAGTCAAAGTTTTAGATGCAGCAACGAAACCCTAACCCTCTTGTTGAGGTACCTTAAGTGAATATATTGACCTAATTTCTAGATATCCTAGTGCGCCCTAGCCTCGCGCACCTCCCAGTACTCTCAGCAAGCTAAGATGTCAAGTTTGATTTTTTGGTCAAATTCAAAGGTCGACCAAGTCAAAGCAGTAATGACTTACTCTATGAAGTCAGAAAACAAGTTAGAAGGAGATTCTAACTTCATAGCATGGAATACAAGGATTGATCTCATCCTTGCCAAGAATAAAGTGTTGGATATCATGAAAGGAAAGATCATGGAACCACAGTTTGAAGAAGGAAAAGAGAAGGAACCTCATAATGTTGTAGTTATGGAGAAGTTCAAAGACAATGACATCAATGCCATGAGTATCATAGTGGACTCTGTAAAAGACCACTTGATACCCTTCATCTCTCATCTTGAATCATTTAAGAAGATGTATGATCACCTAACTAACCTCTTCTCAGTCAGAAACATTAGGCAAGTAATGAGTCTAAAGAATGAGCTTTGACAACATAACATCATACCTTGTGAGAATCTCTCAGTTAAGAGATCAACTACAAGCAATTGCAGAAATCATTTCAGAGAAGGAACTGGTAAATAAAGTACTCAATGGTCTTCCCAAGACATGGGATGCATTTGTTTCAAGCATGAACATAAGAAAGGAGTATCCCACATTTGAAGAACTTTGGACTTATTGTGCACAAGAAGAATCAAGGATTAATGCAAAAGAGAAATCTAAAAATAAATACGATGATCAAGCTTTCACAACAAAGTTCAAGAATCTGAGGAATAAGAAGAAGTTTGGTTTAAGGAAGAAACCAAATCAATAAAATGACATGTCAAAGATACAATGCTTCAACTGTCGAAAATATGGTCACTACAGGAGCCATTGTCTTGAGTTAAAGAAAAGGAAGGAAAAAGACAAAGCAACAGTTGTTGAAGAAAGGGAACCCTCAAAGAAAGTCAAGCAGGATAAAACAGACTTCTTCTTCTAAGTCAAGGTAGCAATATTCTTCAAAGCTCTTGTATATACCATGTTTACATAGTTCCTGTACACATCATGTATATATATTTCTTAGAAGAAAATATGGTCGGTGAAACAATACTTATGGAAGAATAAAGTCAAGGATTGCTATCACGATGACTACAGTACACCTGAAAAGGATGAAGTATGTTGACAATATTTGGTGACAATTCCTGTGGAAGTCATTATATAAGTAACAAATTCCAGACATGTCAAAATCAGAATCAAACTTGAAAAAAACAGAATGAAGTCAATAATCAAGAGGAAATTAGAAAAAGACTTGTGACACTTTACAAAAGGAAATAAGGATGCATACGGAAGCGTGGATGGAAGGAGATGATTACAGAATTCCAAAGGAAGAGCATGAATTCATGCATGAAGCAAGGATTAGGAGGGATCTATTCCTAAATAATATGATCCATTGAGGATTATGAAGTATCTTTCCATGTTCCCATTGAAAGTAGCATCCATGATAAGCAACACATATTCAGTTTGACTCTAGAAGAAGTCTTCTTCGAAAAGAATCCTTAAGTATACTTGGTTGTCCATCTACATCCATGATCCTATGATGAAAGGAAGAAGTTAGAATTTTTAGGGCATATAGAAGACTGCATGAACCCAAGAGCTAAAGAGAGATATGAGGAATAACATGAAGATTCCAAGAAAGAAATAAAGAAAAGAAAGAACAACCAATTATTATACCGAGAATCACAGCTTGGTTTGAACCCACTAAGAAGTAATTGAGCAGAAGGAATGGAAGTTATGATAAAGAACAGTGTATTTAAGAAAATGAGAAAAAGACTTATGAATGGAATCATTGCAAGATTCATAGGTTCTTCCATAAGGATAGAGAGGACTATGACAATAGCTTGTTTCAGTAAACTGTATATACCTCTTGCAGTATCCATGGATTGGAATTTGCATGTAAAAGACTGATCTTTTGAATAAAGAAAGTGAGAAAGAAGCTTATACCAGAAAGAGATTCATGTATGCAGATATAAGAATACCTTGTGTGGATTCAAACAACTTGATGAAGAGTATCTCATATACAGTAGAATCATGGTGAAATTTTTCTATGATAGAGATGGTGTATCAAAATAGTTACTCAGAAGTCTGGGATGATGGATTGCTAATCCATGGAAAAATCTCATGATGATAGAAGAAGTGCTACTTAGATATGTTTCATTTTGAGCCTTGCCACGATGTTATGAGATAGAAGGAAACAAAAGTGTTGAATTCAACTGTGATATATTGTAATGATCAGAGATATATGAAGCCTTCAGAGAAAACTAGTGTTATGTGACTGGCCGAAGTATATTGAGATCAAGCATTATATTATTCATGATGAATTCCAAAAAAGAGAAGTGGTTCTCCAATATATCTCCACAGTTGAGCAGATAGCAGATATTTTGGTAAAGCCTATGCCCGAGATGAAAAGTTTGTATACTCAAGAAACAAATTAGGGCTCGTGGAAAGAAATTCCTTATTGAAAAAGGAAGAGATTACTCCCAAGTTGGGAGGGAGAACTTATATATTATTGATTTGTGGACTGTCATTTTTCAATTTGAAAAATGGTCCAGGATGAGTAGTTCCTTTCCAGTTTGGAAAGTGGTTTGATATTTCTAACGGAAAAGAATTTTCCAGTTCAGAAAATGGTCCAAATCAGACAGTCATTTTTATAATGAAAATGGCCTAATAGATTGTTGTTGTACCATAGACAGTGATTCCCCTTGTGGCCAATGTGGGGGAATGGTCTAGGATAGTCATTCTTCTCAGCAATCACTCTGAGTAGTGTTCAAGTAGAATGGTCTTCCTCATCATTCATTCATCTTTCAAAGTTCACAGTTGTGAGCACTTTTGAAGAATGGTTCGTTTTGGAGGTTGGTGTAGGACATTCATTTCCATAAGGAAATGGTCCGGACAGTCATTCCCTAGGGAAGACTGATTCTATCCAGGTTGCACTATATTTAGTGCTGGAGGAATGGCCCATTTATATGAATGGTCCAGGTTCGGCAATCAGGGACAGGCATTCCCTAGAGTAGACTCATTCTCTCTAGGTTGCACTATGATTAGTGCTGGAGGAATGGCCCAGTTAGGTGAATGGTCCAAGCTCAAAAATCAGGGACAGTTATTCTTCTATGCTCGAGAAGAATAGTCCAGATATCTCATGGTTGATGTTTTACATTCAGAGGGAAGATGCTCTTCCATATCTCACATATGTGAGTGGAAGAATGGCCCATATGACTCAATTTATATCATGATATTGTTTTATGCAGGTTGATATTAGATGATATGATTGTTATGGAGATTGTGTGTCTCTGGATAGTAGATGTATGTTGTTGTTGTGGATGTGTTCCACTGGTTGTGACTATGTGTCACTGATTAAGTAGTTGTGTGCTACTTGGTGTGGTTGTGAACCACTAGATAGTAGTTGCATACTACTATGGCTAGACACAGTTGTGTTCTATTGAATGACATTGTTATAATTGCCATGTAGACTATCAATAGTGTTGAAAATGATTATCAACTAGATGGATAATTAGTGTGTTGATGGACAGACATTCTCCAGACAGAAAATGGCCCATGACATTTATTCCTCTAGGACATATATCTGGATTAGAATAATGGTTCTTGTATCACTCTGTGAAGTGAGTGATTTATTTAGCATCATGCCAGATTACTTAGATGGAGTATGGTTTTGATAGATGATGCATTTGATGCTATCAGATGATATTGATAATGATGATGGTGCTTGTGATCTAATCATGAGATAGCATGTATGGCTATGATGATGCTATTGGTTGAATGGTATGTTTGTGTTCAAGACCATTTCTTTCAATACCTCCCTAGCTAGGAGGGAGTGTTGATATTATGGTAGTTGTGGGAGGTATTAACCTCCATGTGTAACCCTAAAAAGAATACAATATTCTGGGAAGCAAGAAGAAACCCTAAAGAATTGGGCATAACCCTGGAAAACAAGTCGGTTAAAGGAAATATTTAATATTGAGTTTTTAGCCTCTAGAATGAGAAGTCAGCCTAGAAAGATAAGGAGGAGAAGTATAAATATAGGATGCCAGAGCTCATTTGACACACACAGCTTGCAACTGCAGAAATTTAGTTGTGTGCAAGTCTAGAGAGTAGTTCTAGTTGAAGCTACTGCAACTTGAATTTTCGGTTTTAGTCTTGGACTCTCTCTTGTTTATGGTTTGGGATTTTTTCTTGGTATGCTAACTCTGGAGAGTGATACGCTACCTTGATTAGATATTAAGCCTAGGGTTTGCTTCCGAAATTATTTTTTTTCAAGGTTAAGGTGCTTGGGGGTGGCTTCGGCCTATGGTTGGGTGACAATATTGTTATATTGTCTATTGTTAAACGAGCACACCTATTATTTCTAACATCCTCCCCATTGGAATACTTTTGGACCACCAATTTTTTTTATTACTCAGCAACTAGGTGAGGATAGAGTTCCCTCACCCTTCCGATCTCCATCCATTTTTCTTTACTTGGTTTTACCCCTTTAAGACCAACTTGAAGATATTCCACATCATCTCGTTGTGAAGTTATTATTCTTTTGTCGAGAATGACATATTCATGTAATCCGTTCAAATATTCTGGAGCAAAATCATCAACTATTGGAACCTGAATACTTTCATCTTCATCCATAATCATAGGAGGCTCATAAAGATTCAAATTCTCAACATTTACCGTTGAATACATTTGCATGTAGGCTGGTAGATCTAAATGAAATGCATTAGTACCAATCTTCTCTAAGATCTTGAATGGACCATATCAGATTGGATTTAGATTTTTACCTTCACCTTCCATTCTATCTTTGTTGATATGTAACCATACTTGATCACCGACGTCAAACTAATGATCAACTCGATGTTTATCGGGCCTTGCCTTATACTTGTCTTGGCTCTTCTCCAATTGTTCATGTACTTCTTGATGTACCTATTGAATATTTTGAATGAACCTTTTAGAATTATTTGTATCATCATGTCCATGTTCTTTACCTACCTCTCCAAAAACAAATTCCATAGGTGATCTAGGAAAGTACCCCAAACATACTTCAAAAGGATGCTTGCATGTTGGATATAAGGTAATTTTTCATCCCATAATTTAGGATGCTTATTGCAGTATCCTCGAAGTAGATATATCATTGGTATGTTCACCACATATGTCTGTCCATCTATCTATGGATGAAAATTTGCGCTCTTCTTCAACTCAGTTTCCATTAGCTCCCATAAATGAGACCAAAAATTTCCCAAAAAGTGAGAGTCTCGATCTGATATAACAGATGTAGAAAGTCCAAAATGAACCCATACATTAGTGAAGAACATTTGTGTTGTTTGTTCAGTTGTGACCCGTTTCTTGCATGGCATTAGAATACACATCTTGTTGAATCTGTCTACCATGACATATAGATAATCATGACCTACCCTGGACATCGACAAACCCCCTACGAAGTCCATGGAGATACTTTCCCATGGTTGTGAAGGTACCAAAATTGGTGTATATAATCCTATATTTTTGTTGCTAGGCTTACTTATGGCACACATAACACACACTTTAATATACTTGGAAATTGTCTTGTTCATTCGAGGCCAATAACAATAACTTTGTAACTATGCAATGGTCTTAACACTCCCGAATTGACCAGAGATGAGATATGTATGAGCTTCTTTGATTACACTTACTCTTTCATCTCTTGGTATACATAATTTTCCAAGATGATATAACAAATTTCCATGCATATAATAATCTAATTGTTGATTGTCGTGTGTTAATGCATCATGTACTTCTTTAAAATCCTAATTCCTAGCATATTGTTCTGCATAAATTTCATGTGTTAAAGGATTATACCTGACTATTGTGGATGCATTAATTACTGGTCTTGAAAACATATCTGCAACCTTGTTATGAATACCCTTCTTATACTTGATTACCAAATGAAATTGTTGTAGAAAATCCATCCACCTGAAGTGGCATGATTGTTGTAGCTTGGTATATGACTGCAAATACTATAATGCTTGATGATCGATATGAATTATTGTCTCCTTTCCCATTAATTAATGCTTCCATTTTTTTACACTTTGCACCAACGCATACAATTCCTTATCATATGTTGGATAGTTAATCACAAATTGAGTGAAAGTCTCATAATTATAACATATAGGTTTACCTTGTTGCATCAAGACTGCATCCATGGCATGTCCGCTTGCATCGGTTTGAATCTTGAATGGTTGTTGTAAATCTGGCAGTGCCAAAACTGGTGTGGTTCTTATATTTTCTTTCAATATCTCGAAGGATTTTTTTTTCTTGCCTCCCCATTGAAATACCTTCTTAACATTTTTTAATGTATGTAGAGGTGTTGCTATATACGAGAAATTAACAATTAATTTTCTCTAGTACTGTACTTCTCATAAGAAGCTCATGACTTCAATGGTAGTAATTGGCTTGGGGCATTTTATAATGACTTCTATGTTTGTAGGATCTATCTTTAGCTAACCATTCCCTACAATATATCCAAGATATACCAGAGCTATTTTTCCAAATTCACATTTAGATAACTTGATACACAGCTTCTCCTTCTTCAAGAGTTCAAAGACTTTCTTGACATGCTTTATATGATCTTCCCATCTTCAACTAAAGATCAATATATAATCTAGATAGACAATAGAAAAATCATATATATAGTGTTGGAACACATCATTCATCACTCTCATAAATGTTGTTGGTGTGTTACATAACCCAAATGGCATAACCAACCATTCGAACAAGCCTTGCTTGGTCTTGAAATCATTTTTCCATATGTTGCCTTCTATAATTATGATATGATGGTAACCACTTCTCAAGTACAACTTAGTGAAATACACAGCACTCTTTAACTGATATAATAGATCATGTATTCTAGAAAGAGGATAATGATTATTTACAGTAATTTTGTTCAGGGCTCGAAAATCAATACACATCCTCCACGTGCCATCTTTCTTCGGAACTAGTACAATAGGAGAACCACACGGAGAGGAGCTTGGATTGATGATTCCTTTATCGAGTAGCTCTTGAACCTGTTTCTTTATTTATGCATTCTTAGTTACTGATGACCAGTACATTCCAATGTTTGGAAGAGGAGCATTTTGTTGCAAATATATTTCATGTTCAACCTCCCTTTTAGGAGGGAACCTAGTAGGTTCCTGAAACAAATCATCATAATCAGATATGATGTTGATCAACTCATGTTTATGATTTGGATCACAACATGATAAAGAATCTTTTATATCTTCTTATTTCTATTTCACTATCATGCGAACAAAATATTTACTTGAGCTCGTGAGTCTCTTCATTTTCCTTGTTCTCACTAAAGAAACATTAGTTTTGATGCGATGAGATCTGACAATATATTCAACCCCATCCTTGAAAATATAATATTTATTTTCTTCTTGATATAACACATCCTTCCGGTCAAATAGATATGGACTACCCAAGACAATGTTGCAACTATCAAGAGGCACAACATCTAACGTGACCTCGTCAAAGAACTTAGTTGTAATTGGAAACCTGATCTTACACCATTTTGTTACCTGCAACTTAGCATCGTCACACACCCAACCTAATGGAAATGGATTTTTGTGAGGTGTCATCTTCAATCCCAACTTCTTAAAAATTACTTCAAATATTATATTAACTTGAGATCCACTGTCAAATAAAGTTTCTACCTTGGTATTCTTGACTATCACTCTGACATGTAAAAACTCACTTCTCTTATTTTGATCAATATCACTTTCTATTTTGTCATATTGAACTGAATAATTTGAACGGATAGCCGATATATCTTTGCTTCCTATGGAAATGATATTGGATTCATCTCTGATGAGTTTATGCAACGATATACAGCTTCCCTTTATCCTTGAATTTTCTTAGTCATAATTATGGATGTAGATTCCAACACTGTGATTCCTCATGTCCCTTTTTCTTAGAGTGGGAACATGTAGGTCGTCCCTCAGCTTGCTTCATTGTGGTTGATTTCTTACTCTTCCATTTACCTTTTGGTTTCTTCCTTAACTTGAATGGCTTCTTATCTTCGCTCGCATGCTTACCCTTACTAGCCTCTATATGTGTAGCTTGTACTGACACCTTATCAATGTTAGTAGGGCTAAACATTAGAATAGTTTGATGAAGATATGAACACATGCCACCAATATACTTCAAAAGAGTTTCATGAGTATACAATGGAATCCCTAATGATAATGCCTTCTTTTTGAATTCATGTGTATATGCCTGAATGTTATGGACTTTACCCTCTCTTAGATGGTGCCACTCGATCATTGTCATTTGTGTATGTGCTAGTGGATAGAATTGTTTCCTTATAGCCTTAGTAAACTTATCCCAGGAAGATAGTATTTTACCCTTTTGAACAATATCAACTTGCATCTTACTCACCCACCATATTAAGGCATTGCCACTTAGTCGAAGAGAAGCTAATTGTATATTTCCAGCCTCGTCCATAATCTTTTGAACCCTGCAATATACCTCTATCTGCTTGATCCAATCGTCCAATTTATCGGCATTCAATTCTCTATCGTAGGTAGGCAACTCTAACTTAACATCCAATTTTAGTAATGGAAAATTATGCTCAAACTTCTTAGAGGACTTATTTCAAGGAGAGGAATTTTTTCTTTCTTCAGAAGAAACTGATGAGGAGGAGGAGGAAGCAGAAGGGGTATCTGAAGGTCCACCACCTTCACCTCCTCCTTCTCCTTTTACCAAATATTCTCCACTTACAGAATTTTGAATTCATCGTTCTAACTCATCTATTGTTTCTTTCAATGATTGAAGCGTAGCTCTGATCTCTTCATGACTCATGGGATGATATTATTCTTCTCCCTTTTCAAAAGATGTCTTATGTCTTCGAAATCTTTTTCCAATTTTGGACATATAACTTGCAAGTTTTCCTTTACCAAGTTTGAGTTTGGCTCTTGTAAGCATTCACTTGTGTACACTTTTCAAACCTGCTCTGATACCAAATTGATTCGAAAAATCCTTATATGTTGATAATTTTAAATACACATAAACATCTACTTGAGATTCGAAATAAAATGAGTGCTTGACTATATGAAAATTACATGTGAAGAACTTATCTAACAAAATCCACTTTAATGATAAAATAACTTGCAAAATAATTAATCTTGAAATGAATAACAATAATAAAATCGCATACAAAAGTTGGAAAAAGTGGAGTTCACCCAATTTGGGCTACCTCTCCAGGTCCACTTTCAATAGAGACCTTATTTTATTAATGCTCAAATACTTGAATTTTAAAATGACCTTTTTATATGTTGCTCAAATGTAGAAGTGGAGTGCATCATTGGATTCCTGGTGACAAATCGTACAAAATGTGTATAAAATTCTTAAAAATACGTCAAGGTACCCTTTGGCGCACTTTACGATGTAGCCTCACAACTTTGGTACCCTCGGGCATGAGTTATGAGACTAAACTCTACATTAACTAGTGTCCATATCCTCAGTCCGTGCACCCATTAAATAGGGAACAGGCCTCTAACTGACCTTCTAAAATCATGGTAACATTTAAATATAAGTTGGTTGGTTTCATAACTAAACCTGCATATATAGTTGAATTGGTTAAAGTATGGCATTATATATGGCAGATCGGGGGTTCGAGCCTCACCAAATACCATATATTTCAGCTTTTTTTTGGTGTATGGATATACTATATATAGTATATACTTTTAAACCCTCTGCGTGAACTTTGGAACTATGTTATATGGTTATATATATTGTTATAACCATATAACATATGGTGATATATGTTAATCCCTTCCACACATATGTGTGAATTACATGGTATACATATAGACCAAGAGCCAAGGATCGAGGGCTTAGGCCCTCGGCCCTTTGGCCACCCATTTAAACTTTATTGTCAAATTAAATATAATTTTTGGAATGTATAGGTTAAGTGACATTGTGGTGGCGCGTTGGTACGGAGAGATTTGTTAAAACTTTGGGAGGTCGCAGGTTTGACCCCCATCAACTCCCATAGTATTTTAATGAATGATGACCATAAAGGCCAATGCGAGGTCACCATGTGGTGGCCTCTCATTGGCTTGACCTTGCCACATGTCATTCAACAATTGGACCACTTGTGCGCCACTTGTAAACCTATGATTGAACCACCTAGAGGTAAGATCTATCCATTCAGCTTCCAACAATCATGTGTCACGTGTCACCCTTGCAGTGGTGACACGTGTTGCCTCTTTTTTTACCCATGTGGACTTTGACCTTTGATTGGTTGACTGGAACTTTGACTGCTCATAACTTCTGCATACGAACTTCGTTTGAGGTGAAATTTGCATTGTTGGAAAGTTATCGTCAAGCTCCACGCATTGAAGGAATTTTCTAGAGAATTCAGGATGGATGATTTTTTAGCATTACTGAACCATTTTGGACCTCTGTGAGCATTCCTAGATCAACTATACATGATGAAGATAGAATGAAAAATGAAAGCACGGATGCATGGTATGAAAAATGAGAATGTAATGACATGTATATGCAAGAGAATGAAAAACTACACTAGCATGGATGCATGATGAAAATATATATACGCATGCAATGAAAAATGCACATGAACTACCTACCTTAATGCTACATGATGACTGAAACACTAGGTATGATCATGTAACTAGTGAATCCATCCTAGTGTTTCATCAAATCTAGAAATTTTTCCTTTGGGCTTAATTATAAACCAAAGAAAAAATACATTTCACAAAAAATAGTTATGAGCCAGGATAACCACTAGAGCATAGTCAAAAATAGGTTCAAGCTCAAGAGGGTGGGAGGGAGGATCATAATTATGCCAAGGTATATTCCCACGGGATTTCTCAATCTATATCTGAATAGGGTTGTGATAAGGTGAAGGCTCGTAGGCTGACCCAAAGGCTCTGAAGGTTGACTATCCTGGCTCTCATCACTCCCTGGTGATTGATAATTAACAGGGATGAAAAGGAATCTGGAGGATGATTGATAATTAATCAATGGGAGGCTAAAAAAAGGGATGTCAAATTTCGTCTTAAAGCCTCCAATCTACCTTTAAATTCTATGGAAAAAAATTTCCTCAAAGACAACTTCGAACAAGGAACATGTTTCCCAATTGTATCCTCAGTGGTATAGCAATATGAAGCAAAAGAAGAAGGTTGGAAATTCTCATCATGAAACTCATGTCCAGGGAAAATCAGGGCCTCATTTTCATCAAAATTAGAGCATAAAGGTGTTTGTAAATATTCTTCGTAGGATAGATACAAGTGCTCCAAAGGATATATATCACCACTTCCAAGGTATGACTAGAAATCATCATGAGAGTATTACAATAAGCCATCCCTGGGTGGTTGGAAGGAATATGTTATCATATCATCGTCATGTTTCCATACATCTGAATCATTAGGAATCACATATGGTTGCTCTATAGGCAAAAATTATATATTCTTTATTTGAAAACAACCTTCAATGTCATAAATGGGATCTCCATCAAAACTTGAACAATTCATGTCCCATGTACATCTCCCAACATGTATAAAATCATCAATATTAGCAATCACATCATCACCTTTTTTATAGCATGAAGGGTCTAATGCATCCAAGGGTTCCTCCAGAACCTTTTCACTTTTTGAATCATGAAATGAAGAAACATAAAAACTTGGAAAGGAGTACAACTTAGCACGTTGTCTTCTTCATGTGTCGAAGGAATTGAAACTTGTATGATTTCATCTTCACTAGATAGAGGATCAAATACCAACGTCTTTTCTTCATGAGGGGCCTCTCTATGGTTCAAGTCTTCATGGTGTGCTTCATCAAAGTTTTCTTCAACAAATTCACAAGGCAACTCATGTTTTACTTCGTGCATTTGGTTATCTTCCTCACAAATTTCTTTCTTAGGTTCTTTCCCTGGAGGTGTGTGATGCTAGAGGCTCTCATCCAAGGTATGCTCAAGATATGGAGGTTCTTCGTCAATAAATTCTTCATGTGGATGAACATTTCCAATAGATTCTTCCTCTTGGGCATGGTGCACTTCCCTAGGATATTCTATAATAAAATCTTGGGAGAAACCTTCCTTCTTAGAGCTCTCGAAGAATGTATTCATCTGTCTAGCATTATGATTTTGAAAACTTAAGAAACTTATCGATGATATCTATGAGGGAGGATATACCTTTTAGTTTTCAAAAACTCTCTATTTGGTCTTGTATACCAAATTGCAAGGAAAGTATAAAAAAAATTACTTGTACATCCTCATCTCCCACTTTTACCTCTTGTATGTACTTCAAGAACTCTACAACGTGAGTAACAAGCAAGCCATCAAATTCTAGAGAGTTCTATAACCATCTTATATCAAACTCATTTGGGTATCCCAAAAAAATTTTAAAATCAATAGAATGATACATTTGATACCAGGGTTCCATGATTCCATCACTTGAGGATATACAATATCACAAAGTTGAGAATAGGATGACATCTAGAAATCTATTAGTGGATTCGTCAGATGATCTATTTTGGATCATCAAATGTAAGTGAGGGTTTCTACCCTCAGTGGAGTCGCCATGTAAACTTGAGGATAAGGGCTTCAAAATAATTTTACTAGAAGAATGTCGTAGGGAGAATGACTCAATCCTCCCTGGAAATGGTGCCAAAATGTTATCACAGGATTTGTACTTGTGCAAATCCCTCCACAAGATCCCAATATTTTGTAACAATTGGAAGCTTCTACCACTATCACCTCAGTAGATTCTTCCCTCATTTTAGTGATGGAAGAAGGTCCACCGCAAGGGAGGCTTCCCTGGTGACCTCAAGGGATCAAATAGAAAGATTATTTGAGCCTAGCACTCCCTATCTTGGTCACTTGAAGGTTAGGTCTAGGTCTAGAACAGATAATAAGGTAACAAGATAGTTGTTTCACCAGTACAAGACAATAAACAATTTGAAGCATAATATAAACAATTACCAAGTTATAAATCTCATAAGTGACCTCTTGGACATTATATGATCAATAAATTCAATGGTTGTTACATATTACAACAGTACAAAAAATGTATAACAATCAATCTTTTGCAACAACGGCAAGAAAAAGTACTCAGAAATGTAGCACTTTAGAATGAAAAAAACAAGCCTTCAACATGAACAATAATATCCATTTGCTAGATCTGAATTTTGAGTATATTAAGCCGCTTTTCCAAGTATGTATGTAGCAAATTGAAGTAAAAATCAGTGGCTATAGAAAAATTTGGTAATAGCAGCAATAAATAGCATTAGTTTGCTAAAGTTAGGGTTAGAGAAGATAATAATATTGTTGAGAGAGAGAGAGAATGTTAATTCTAAATGAAATTTTCACCACAAGAAGAGCTTTAGACTAGTGTCGTTCTCTTTTAGGGATTATGGAGTCAAGCATGAAAAACCTTGAATATTGAGCTAGATGATAAAAAATAATGAGGTTTAAACCCTAAGGTGCAAAGCCTCTTGGGCCTTAGGACTAAACCTTCAAGAAAATGATCCTTAGGGTGCAAATCCTCTTGGGCCCTAGGTGTCGTTTTCTCTCTTCTAGAAAACCTAGGTCAAGGATCAAAGACTAGGATCAATCCCCTAAGGTAAAAACCCTCTTGGGCCTTGGGTATTTTTTATGGGTCTTAAATCCTTTTAGTTCAATAGTAGGAACCAAACCCGCTAACGAGGCCCAATTAGACTCTGCAGCGTTTAATAGTGGAATGGTTCTCTAGATCTTGCGATCCGGCCAATTAATCGATGAGCTTTATGTTTTCTTGTGAAGGCGTCTCCTTCAGTTTGGACTTTATTTTTGTATTTTCTCTTAGGTGGGACCGATATAAGATGTAAGTCGGTATAAACCAA
Source organism: Picea engelmannii (assembly GCA_009831015.1). NCBI lineage: Eukaryota > Viridiplantae > Streptophyta > Pinopsida > Pinales > Pinaceae > Picea > Picea engelmannii. The sequence continues at coordinate 591,748 of ML781430.1, read as the reverse complement.
CTTGGAAACAAAACAGGATTAAGTTTAACTACTAGAGAAGAGGTTGAGCTTGGGATAACCCGCTACTCAAGCATGTAGACGATAATTTTATACCACAGGCCTAGTACTAATATGTTAACCATGTGAGCATCCAATTACTGTCTGAGATACTATTTATCGGAAAGAAAAAAAATATGCGATAAGATAATGGCAAGAAAAATAATTCACCTACATTAATCATCCATCACATGATAACACAATGATTCATCTTCATCATTAAAGTAAATAACAGCAAAACATTGCACCAAATAACTTGACAATAGATTAAATAGCTCTTACTCATTACAGCATCATTCATGAAATGAGATAGGAAATAGTTCTTCTCCATGTCCAATCACACATGCATTTGATGAAAATAATTTTGTCTCTAGTCCAAAAGGACTTCTTTATTAACGGTAGCTCAGAAATAATTCTTGACAACCAAAGAGAAAGAGTTTCTTGAAACAACCATCGACCCCTATCTAATTGGTCAATGTTCTTATTTATAACATAAAATTCAACTGAAAATAAAGGCTAAGTGCAGATAAGTAAATCAAAACTCACCACGTGGCGTTCTCTCCTAACAGTTTTTCTAAAAGTCAACTTAAGATATCACTTGAAAGGGTGACTTGTCTCGTACTCTAACCAACTGATGAAGAGCCCCTCGCAAGTTTGGGCATATGGAAATCTATGTTGTTCCATCAGGAGTGCGTAAACTTCTCTTATCTCCATCGCATGCATCTGATACTTGATCAAACTAGCACTTAATTGTTGAAGCACAACCCGAGCATTGATCGAATGTTCCAGGAATTGTTGTACATGTCCTGGCATTGTGTCGGTCACCTTTGTTATTCTTTCGGCCCATGAAGAATCTTGCTTGGCGTGCGATTTGACTATGTCACACAAATCGACAAAGTCGTCGGGTGTGCCAAACTCAGGAAATTTGATATCCTTCATCACCTTGTTGATCTCCGGACCCAGTTTCTCTCAGATTCCTCAGCAAGGTTACGGAGACAATTTTTCTCGATAGTCGGAGGGATAATTCCTACAATCAAAATTAAAATCATTTATAAATGGCTTACATAACAATACTCGGAAAATAATATGTAAAGATGTAAGTGTGAAGAATCTGGACCGATGCATACCTGTAAATCTCGCTAAGCCTGATTGTTTGATACTTATGTGATCTATGCAACCTTTCAAATTACCTGCACTATCTCTGTTAGCGCCATCATTTTTCTTCATTTAGGGTGGGTTACATCTGCACGCCATAGCATGAATGATCAGGTATGGAAAACATGAGATTCAAAGTCACACCAATGGTCGGTTGGCCCTTGGGATCGAGAAAGGATGTCAGAGCTGAACATGTGATAAAAGTACGAGAAAGTTCCAAAAGAGTCGGATATTGTCATAAGGGAAGTCATTAAATGCTTCAGGTCGAGGCAATTTGCTCAAACAAGAGTCACATCATCAAGTGCAACAACCATCATCATCTCATTATGAAGGTTGGGGAATTTAAAAAGAAATCGATGTGATCGTACCACACATTCTCTGCAACTCCTATCGACTGCATCTCACACACCCCGGATCATACCTGTCGCATGGACATGACATGGAAATTATTTAAAATATCTCATCGCAATGCATTCAGTGTTCCCTAGCATGTTTCGACTCACTTTCCACTATGTTATAAATTCTAGATTTTTTGTATGTGTTCTAATTACCAATTGAGGTTATGCATTGACACGTCTCGTGAGCCCAGCTCGATCAAATTATTTTCTTTGGGCCTTTTTCAAGTCACCCACGCATAAGGTAGATATGTTTTCACACCATGGGAACTCCACAAAACTCAAGATGGGGCCTGCGAGGCAGCCGAAGCACCAGGCTTGAGCCAGAAAATGCTTGGGACTCATTCTTGTTTGTAGTAAGTGTTCCCGAGGCTTCAAAGGGATATTCCTACCTTCGTGCGGAAATAATAGTATCGCCTTGTGCGAAGGCCGAAGTGGAAGAAATTATGTCAAAAGGGAATATGTTGGAAGCCATGCTTCCTCAACAGCAAATACTGTGGAGGAGAGGAAGGCCCGAAAAAATAAGGAAGTCGGGGGGAAAGCCAAATCTTGATTGAGTCATGTGCACGATCAGCTGCTGAGGAGATCCTAATGCACGTTATCCGGCTAGATCTTGTCGGAACCACAAGTCAAGGAAGTAGGAGTTGAATGAGGAAGACAAAAGCCTCAAGTTCTAACGTCTGAGGACCTAATCCGCAGCTGGAGCGGGCAAAACTCACCACAATTGAACTTTACCAGTAGAATAGAGAATTACGTCTGCAATTGGAGGCAAATAACTTTGAGGTGTCAGTGCCATAGTGTCGTGAAGGGAATGCAACCTGGCTCAAGCAGCAGCTTCGAGAAGCACAAGATACGATCATCCAGTTGCACAAAGCGCAAAGGGTGTTGGAAGAACAAAAGATGACAACACCTCAGGAAGCGTGAAGCAACCGGGGAGAAAGTCTGTGCGCAGAAGAGGCATGATGGGCGGAATTTTTTTTGTATTCTCAAATGTGACGCAGAATTTTGATAGTCTTCCCTTTTTTCTTGTGAAAATTTTCATGTTCTCAATGTAACCGTGTTGGTTGGCCAAAAGGTGTAGACAGTGTCTACTATATGTAACATGAGCCCGATGGTAGTCTAATATATAAATTCTTGAAATTTTGATGAAAGGATTTCGGTCATAGTATTTGGTTGAATGCATCATTTTTCTCTTTGCATGTGAATATATTGTTTTCTTTCTCCAAATTTCTTGTAAGTTAACCTCGATTTTGTGCTTAGTGTTGCTCCGATTTGTTTTGTATTTTTTATTGATATCCTTCTACAAAACCTTCAATGCCGATCAACGTCATCGTACGGTGCTAACATGGCACCACTGACTCGAGATATATGGTAATGAAAACCAGGAACTGAGTTTGCAGGTGATAGTCAGACTCAAGACTTTGTTCCAGTCGAGCACTCTATGCTTAACTTGGGACTATCGATGCCGAAAAGTATCAGGTATTGACCCTTAGAAATAAACCTAACATGTGGTTTCCTTTCGGATTATCATCCTCAAAATTTCCCCAATACTGACAATGTTTTGGAAGTCGACGATCGGCGATATCATTTCATTTTCATTCAACGCTTACTCTTTTCACCTTTTACCGATGCTGAAAGGGATCGATCGTCGGTGATATCCTTTGTGGTGCTTGTCATTGAAGAATAACTTATGTTTGCCGACGCCGATGAAGATCGGCGCTCAGCAACCTCAGTTCTCTTGAGTGATTTCCTTTCATGTTTAATCCTTTCCGATGCCGAATTTATTAAGCGCGTCGGGGCGAAGTCTTGACTGTCTATTCTTTAATTAAGTGTTAGTATTTTAAGTTATGTGTTTTTGCATGCTCAAGAAAACTTTGAGAGACTTAAATGAGAAACAAAAGTGATAAGAAAAGGCAGCATTTTCCATACTGAAGTAGAATCGGATAGTGAAAAAGATCAAGTGGTACCCAAAAAGTACAATTTAACATAGGCTTTTTAGGGTGTGTTGAGTGCTCAACAAATGGCGACTTACTGGGAAAAATCAGAATCTTTGTTCCTCCTCCATGTTTGGTTGATACGAAAGCTAGTGGACAACCTTACTAGATGTAAATTAGAGCTTTGTTTACCCTTGCATTTGAAATTATTTGGTTGATTCTTTCAGGTCTACCTATGGGGTTTTTAACCTTTATTCCTCCTTCATCTCATGTAACCCTGAATAGTGCCCTTTTTGACAAAAATACAGTAAATTATTCATTGGCATGAAGCCTTTAGTTACCTTTAATCACTTGATATGGTGTTGCTCCACTGCCAGTAAGCATCCATAGCCCCGACAGAGTCACCCCGACATCACAGACCTTGATCTGCTGCCAGTGAGCATCCATATCCCTGGTGTAGATATTTGCATACCCTCTCTCACTGTTCACTCATTTGGTATAGTTAACTTTGATTTTAGTAGAATTCCCTAAGCGAGTGGGAGAGGATGACATCTGTTTAATTTTCAAAGTGATATGGTTTAAGGTGAATGCTTTGCTAGCTTTATCTTCGGGGTTTATGCAGTCCTTTTCATCTTTCCAACTTTCCCATAAAGTTTCACTAGACCACTAGGTAGACCTTTCTGCATTTCTCCAGATTTGTTCATCTGCATGGGTCAGATAGAGGACTCTTAAAAGCAACCGTAGGTTCCTCGGCGCTTCCTTGTGTTGTGTGTGAGCAATGAGTTAGGAACAAAGTTTGCTATGTCACATGATTTGAGGTCAACCATTGTCTTTCTAAACACAACCTTCAAAAGTGCGGAAATCAAACAACAAAAGAAAATAAAAAATAAAAGTAATTTGCAGTCAACCTAGCTGAAACAACTCATGAAATACACATACAAAACATAAAACTCAAAAATAATAATTTATTTTTTTTAATGGAAGTGTTGTTTTAGGGATTGGTCGTTTACTGGGAGGGCATCAAGTTCCCCCCTCAGATTTTGTAACCGATAAGCACCTACCCCAATCTTCTCAGCCAGTTGGAAAGGCTCGAGCCATAGATTCTGAAACTTAGAATGTTTGACTTTAGGCTCATTTGCTTTATCCCATTTTAGGACCAAGTCCCCTACTTCAAAATTCTTCTCTTTAGATTTATGCTTGTCAAACCATATTTTAACAATCTGTTGGTGGGCCATGAACTTCGATTTATTCTTTTCCCTTTCTTCCTCTAGCATGAGTAGAGTGTCAATTCTTTGATGTATGACCGATGAAGGTTGTCCTTCAAAATCTTGGGCTAGTTGAAGAGATGGGATATAAATCCCGTTCGGGAGAATGGCTTCCTGCCCATACACCGAAAAGTATGGGGAATTTTCTATATCTTCCTTGGGAGTGAATCTATCAGCCCATAGAGCGTTATGGAGTAAATTATGCCAATTCTTTTGGTTGTCTGCAATCATCTTCTTTAATATTCTCACTAGGTTCTTATTGGTTGATTATGCCACCCTTTTTCCCTGTGGATAATAATTGACAGAGTACCTAATTATGATTCCTTTGTCGAGAGAGAAATCTATCAATAGTGTGGAAGAAAAATAAGTTGCATTATCAAAAACCAGGATAGAAGGGACCCCAAACCTTGTGATCAGTTTTTGTTCTATGAATTGGATTACCACCTTCTCATTTACATGGGTCAAAGGGATGGCCTCGGCCCATTTCATGAAATAATTGGTGGTGGTAAGTATATACTTATGTTGTTTTGAAGAACTGGGTGTGATTTCTCCTGTGATATATAACCCCCATTGCTCAAATATCCTAGAGACGGTCACTAGTTGGAGTGGGACTATCGCTCTATTCTCCCTCCCAGTGCTTATTTGATAGGTTTTGCAGTTTCTAGCATAAGTGTGAGCATCTTTGAACAAGGTGGGCCAATAATAACCATCTCTCAGTATCTTATGAGCGGTGGTGTTTCCTGTGAAATGTCCACTGGCAAGGCCATCATGGAGCTCCTTCAAAACTTTGTCTGCATCTTCATGTTCGAGACATCTCAATAGTATCCCATCATAATTAACCCGAAAGAGTACCAAATTTATGACGCGATACTGTGCAAATTTTAACTTGAGAGCTCTCCTTTCCCTAGGGTTGAGACTGTCTAAGCAAGTCCCATGGTGCAAGAGATAAGTCAAATTCTCATACCAAGACCTTGGCCCTAGGAAATGTATGAAATTTCACCACACCATAATGCCATCTCATTTACTTGGTCCCGGGCTTCATTTACTTGGTCCTGGGCTTCAGCCGCAAGTTTGCATAACCCTTGTCCTTTAACTAGTTTGGCAGGTTTTATATCTAGATCAAACTCTTGAACTATTGCCATCCAGTTCCCTCTTCTTTCCCCTATCTCATGTTGAGTGAACAAGGAGCAGACTGCAGGATGAGGTACGATTACTTTGGTATGGTTCTTGAGGATATAAGGTCTAAAGTGTTTTACTGCTTTATAAACTGCATAAGAATGTTTATCTATGGTAGGATAATTAAATTCAGCTCCTTGGAGGTTAGTGCTCATGAATGACATCGGAGCCTCATTGTTGTCATCATCCTTCTAAGTCAATACAGTGGCTAACGATTGGTCGAAGTCGAAAGTATAGAGGAAGAAATATCTATTGAAGTCGGGACTTCGTAACATGGGGGCTTGAGATATTGAAGTTTTGATGTTGTTGAAAGCATCCTTCCGTTCATAGTCCCATTTAAATTTGACATATTTATGAATCATCATTTGCAAGGGTTTGATAGTTTCCACGAAATCGGGAGTGAATTTCCTCACGAAATTGATTTGTCCAAAAAAAGATTGCACAGCTTTCTTATTGTGAGGTGACGGGAGTTGAGCTATGGCCTTAATCCTTTATGGGTCTATGCGAATGACTGATTGAGATATAATGTGGCCTAGCAGCTTACCTTCTTCGATGCCAAAAATAGTTTTCTTAGGATTTAAGGATATATCGTATCTCCTACACCTTTTGAAAATCTGAGTTAAGTGTTGGATGTTCCCTACTCTATTCTTTGAATACACAGTTACATCATCCAGATACACTACCACACACTTGTTGATTAGTCCTCGAAATGCTACATCCACAGCCCTTTGGAAGGTCGCCCCTATGTTGATTAACCCAAAAGGCGTGTGTTTATAAGCAAAGGTTCCCCTCTTGGTTTGAAAGGTAGTTTTCAAATGATCTTCCTCTGAAACCAAGACTTGGTTGTAACCTGAGAAATCGTCTAGTAGAGAGAAGATCTTTGAACCAAACACGATCTGTAGAAGTTGCTCCATTGGCAGGACTGGGTAATTGTCCTTTTCCAAAGCTCTGTTGAGGTTCCTAAAATCTACGCATAAGCGGATTTCTCCATAATTTTTCCTCACAGGAACCAAATTTACTACCAATGCGGAATATATAACCTGGAAGATGATTTTGGCATCCAAAATTTTCTTCAATTCTTGATACATGAGAGGTTCCAGGAATGGGTGATACTTTTGGAGCTTCTGTTGGAAGGGTTTCATGTTGGGTCTTAACGGGATAGTGTGTTGAATGATGCAGGTATCATAAGTTTTCAAATATCGATAGGACCATGCAAAGACATCTTGGTATCGTTTGAACAGTTTGAGGTAAGCATTTTTTTCCTCTTTAGATATAGTCTTGTCGAGATTCACATTATTTGGGTTTTCCAGGGTTACGAGATCTATAGTTTCATGCAGAAGACAGGAGCTATCGTTCTTTGCATTTTTAGGCCCCTTAAATCGTTCCTTCGGGTCAAAAAGGTTTTCCAAATTAACTATCCCTTTCGGGATTGTGTGAGACTTCGATTTATCAATAGGTTGACTTGTCCGAGGATTGGTTCCTATTGATTGTTCCTGGAATACTTCATCATCAATAGCTAAGTATTTGAAATTATCTTGGTTAGTCAAAAAAATTTTGATCTGTTCATCTCCTTCAAAGACTTTCCAATTAGAAATGTTGTTAGGCATCGATGGTTTGTAGAATAGTTCTACAGTGAATTGGGAAGCTTCATAATATTCTAGAGGTGACAGCCTTGAAGTAGTTGTGGCTAGGGAAATAGCAAGAATGTTCTTTGCTCTGGAGATCGTTGTAATATTGAAAGCTTCAAAATGATCTATTAACCTATGCAATTCCTGTTGATAATTCTTTAGGTGTCGGGAATTGCAATGTATATTATTCCTTACTTGTCTAACGATAATCTATGAGTCTCTAAAAACCTTTAACTCTTTGATGTTTAAGTCTATGGCTTTCTTTAACCCTTGTACTAGAGCTTCATACTCGGCGATGTTATTTGTGCATTCAAATTCAAGTCTTCAGGATAGGAAATGACGTTTACTTTTTGGATCAATGAGGATACACCCCGCCCCTGATCTTTCCTATGATTTAGATCCATCAAAATATGGTCCATATATGTGAGAGAAATTTAACCATCCCTTCCCTATTATTACTTTCTTTCCCTCCAATCTTTTGTCCGGTGATTTCCATCACAGGTTCTTGACAGAAGAGGGTTTCCTCTGTTGGTGTTGGAGCCGAAAGTCACTCCTGGATTGCTTGCAGGAGAAGAGCCCGACGCCCATCAGTTTAATGTCACGATTTGTTTTAAAGGGTGATCAAATGGAGGAAAACTCAGAAACGATATCGTATCAACTTAGGAACTAGGCCAGGCATGCATGGACGAGTGAGGTATTGATAAACTTCAAACAGTGAGTCGTAATAAAGGGTGAGTAGGGGGAAGACTTGCATTAGAAGAGTGCGAAGGTCTATCACAAACATCCGGTTTATAACAGACTGGAGAAGAAAGCATTCAAACGCAAAATCCTTTTACATTCAAACACAGAGGACCAGAGGGCACAACAATATCATAACAAATCCTTTATCATAACAAGATTGTTCAATCCACGCGAATCCTTCGACTGTGGACTCCCTGGTATGAGATGGAACATAGATGGAAAAATAAAACTACTTGTCATAAACCAAGAAATCTCAAACACAGAGGCATAACCGGGAAACTAGAATCTTTGCTGAAACTTTACAGTCGAGAGCTTAGCTCTACCATCGATAGATACAAAAATGGCGAAAACGCCTACATATACTCAGAACAACAACAGCAGTGGAACCAAGACACTACATTGAAAGCTTTGCGTCTGCATGGCTTCTGACAGTCAACCTATGAAGGGTCGTGCAACTTAAGTCAGACGCAATCTAATTCTTTGACAGTTCCAACGGTGAATTGACGTGCCTTTAATTCATAGTCGTGCTTTCCCATTATGGCGGAGACGATGTCTAACCACCACCAACCGCCTCAATAACTGCTTCACCGAAATCGAGGATAACCCGGCCAACTCAACACTTTTGCAACATGGAGGGCCTCCCGTGATGCCACCTGGAATAACTGAATGGTTCAAGGAATATGCGTGGAGGCCAACACGGAAGGTGGGGCACAGGAACGGGGTGATGGGGCCGAAACAGTGGGGGCGGAGTAAGAAGCGATGAGGGAGCGATAGAGGTTACAGGGGAGACACATGGCGGAAGGCGATACGTGGAAGGAGCGGGACACATGGCAGGCAGTGGATGGATGGTGAAATGGGAAAGGGACCATGTGAACTAAAAAGGGGGGGGGAGTGACAGATGTCGGACGATGAGGAAAGGATAAAAGGGAGCGGGCCTCATCGCACGACCAGGAAGAGAACAGATGGAGGAAGAGAGGATGATCCACAGGCTATCATGACGGGAAGGGGGCCTGCAGTAGGCTAAATGCAGCACAGCTGAGAAGGACGGTATTGTGCGGGCGTCGTTGATCCGGGCGCTAAGATCTTAGTCGCTGGAAAGTTGTGCCCCCGATTCCGGACCCCCCCCCTCCGCTTAAAGGTAGAAAGGCAGGGGGGTCCGGAATTGTCTTTACCTCCATTGATCTGGGCGTGCCGATCTGGACCGTTGGAGAGGTGT
>ML781430.1:559979-574033 GCA_009831015.1 Picea engelmannii | reverse complement strand
TGGATGAGGGTTCGTTCTAGGTTTCTAGATCAGTGACCGTATGTTTTAGGTATCTCTCCCTATCGATTCTGATCATATTCTTGTATCCCTTCGGTGGTAGCCAAAGGTGTGCCCATTCTGTACTAAATTACCCATTTAACTTCTCAGACCAATATCGACTTAGTAATAACCCATAGGCCTCTCGGATGTCTACTACAATGATGTCAATCACTTGCACAAACTTAGGATGTGTTGCTACCCTGATCATTACATCTCTGAGTTCCCCCATGACTTTGACCTGGATTATGTCTAGTTGTATTACATGTTTATCTCTCTTGAGAGGAACGGCATTTAACTTTTTGCAAATAGACAAGGGAATCATGTTGGAAGATGCTCTCGAATCTACCAAAAAATTGTGGAGGTTCCTGTTGAAGACTTCGAACATTAAGAGGAACGACGGGACAAAAGGTTTCCCCTTCTTATCTTCTAAGTAGGTATTCACAATTGTTTTATTTACTAGATATGTGGAAGTTAGATTTATTTGTTGTTCATTGCTTGTCATGGGGTTTTCTACTGATTTCAAAGCTTGTAACAGGAAATATTTTTTCCGAGGGATTCTACATATGTCCATGACCGATATATTAGCCTTCAACTTCTTCAGATCTTCAACTATGTTGTACTCTGGTTTGGGTGATTCTCAGGTATGGATGTTAATAGGGTTCTTATGGGGAGAAAAAGGTGTTTTTGAGTGATCATGAGTTGACCTTTCCTCTGACATTTGAGTGGTAGTGGGTTCCTTTGAGACAGGAGGATATTTACTTCTAGTTTGCACAACCGATACCTCTGCGGGTGGTTCTTGAACCTGAAATAGGTCCTCAGAAGGCATAATTAGGTCAGGATCCCATATCAACATTGTTGTATCTTCTGGTGGGTCAATCTCTTCCTGGTTAGCAACATTCATAACCGAACTACTTGGTTGTTTGGTAAGGGAAACCTCATCTAAAAACTGATTGGCCATCAAATTCATGGCATGCACCCATTGAGGGCAGTCTCTTTCAAAGTGATTTTCCTAGTGATAAGTACAGAAAGAATCAAATGCGACATTCCCTAGATCGATATTCAAGTTAGTTGGGGGAGGTTCAATTGATTTGAATGATGGGTTTCTTTTAAAGAAAGGCTTATGTGGCCTTTGGCCTTGGTTTCCTTCCCCTACGTTTCTCTTCATGTCTATGATCTCATTTGATAATTTCTTAACCATGCATTGTATATCTTCTATGTCTCCATTACCCTTATCAGGAGTCTGTTCTTCTTGTTTCCCTAGCGGTCTAGTCAGAAGGAGTCCTTTCCTAGGAGGAGATTGAATTTCTTCCTTAACTAAAGAGGCATGGCCTTCTTTACACCCTTTCATCTAGAATTCTATTGTTTTATCTTCTTCAAAATTCTCAGCTAAGGTTCATTTGGCAGCCCTTTTCACAAACATGGAAATAGAATATGGGAGTGCATTACCATATACTTCGATTTGCAACTCCTAAGTTGGTTTGGCTTCAGGTTGGAATTTGTTTAAGATAGTTGTGAATATTTGATTGAAATCTTTAACCTTCTCTTTTGAAATCATGGTGGCTACGAACAGTGCAACCATCAGAGCTCTTGTAGTGGTTTCTTCAGAAAATTTATCTAAAAAATCCTTTTGAAACTTTGTCCAGCTAGTTATGGATCCTACAGGTAGGTTAAAATACCATGTGGAGGTTGAGTTCTCAAAAGTGTAGGGGAACATCTTGCAAACTATGTCTTCATGCTGGACGTTCATAAGTCTGATTGCTAGTATAAATTTCTTGATATGATCTTCAAGCAATCCTAAGGTTTCTAGGTCAAACTTAGGAAGTAACTTCCCTAGATGTCAGGGAAGGTTATGGACTGGTCCTAGGAGGGCCAAAGTGTCTCTGGCCAACCAGGGTTGATTATTCAGTGGTGGGTTTCCCCTTTCTTCATTATGGTCATTGTTTCTTTCCATATCTTCAGATTCTGAGTTAAACTCCTCCTTTTCCAAAAAATCATCCAGTTCAGAGACTTCGTCGGCTGGCATTTCCGATATCAAATCAAGAGGATCTTGGATTTCGATGATTGTGAAATCTATTAAGTCTTCTACCATGTGCACGAAAACCTCATCGAGAGTATTAACCATTGGTCTTCTTTGTTGTTTTCTTCAAGGAAGTATCAGAGCTAAGGACAACACACCGATTTGCCGGGCGTATGCTCTTGTGATCCTTCTGAATTGATTTAATTCCTCGTGAGGAAGAGCGTAAGGTATTTTATGGTGCAAAGGGTCTTCCTTGAGTTGGGGTGAGTTACTCATTTCAGGAGTACTGAGTGTGTGTGGGTTGTCCTGGGAATGAATAGCCATGCATGTGGGTTGTTTTGAATCTATAGGTTGTTTGGAATACTATGTGAAATATGTATTCATCCATTCATTCTTCAGGCCCTCCTTCTAGTGCCAATTCTGTTGATGGGTATTAAATCCCTTTAGTTCAACAGTAGGAACCAAACCCACCACAAAGGCCCAATTAGACTCTGAACCATTTAATAGTGGAATGGTTCTCCAGATCTTGCGATCGGGCCAATTAATCAATGGGCTTTATGTTTTCTTGTGAAGGCATCTCCTTCAGTTTGGAATTTATCTTTTTGTATTTTCTCTTAGGTGGGACCGATATAAGATGTAATCTGGTATAAACCAACTTGGCAACAAAATAGGATTAAGTTTAACTACTGGAGAAGAGGTTGAGCTTGGGATAACCTGCTACTCAAGCATGTATACGACAATTTTATACCACAAGCCTAGTACTAATATGTTAACCATGTGAGCATCCAATTACTGTCTAAGATACTAATTATCATAAAGAAAACACATATGCGATAAGATAATGGCAAGCAAAATATTTCACCTACACTAATCATCCATCACATGATAACACAACGATTCATATTCATCATTAAAGTAAAGAACAACAAAACATTACACCAGATAACTTGACAATAGATTAAATATCTCTTACTCATTACAACATAATTCATGAAATGAGATAGGAAATAGTTCTTCTCCACATCCAATCACACATGCATTTGATGAAAATAACTTTTTCTCTGGTCCAAAAGAACTTCTCTATTAACGGTAGCTTGAAAATAATTCTTGACAACCAAAAACAAAGAGTTTCTTGCAACAACCATTGACCCCTAACTAATTGGTTGATGTTCATATTTATAACATAAAATTCAACTCAAAATAATGGCTAAGTGCAGATAAGTAAAGAAAAACTTGCCACGTGGTGTTCTCTCCCAACAATTTTTCTAACAGTGAACTTAAGATATCACTCGAAAGGGTGACTTGTCTCATACTCCGACCAACTGATGAACAACTCCTCGCAGGTTTGGGCGTATGGAAATATTTGATGTTCCATCGGGAGTGCGTAAACTTCTCTAATATCCACTGCATGTGTCTGATACTTGATCAGACTAGCACTTAATTGTTGAAGCACATCCTGAGCATTGATCGGATGTTCTAGGAATTGTTGTACCTATCCTGGTGCTATGTCGGTCACCTTTTCTAGTCTTTCAGACCATGACAAATCTTGCTTGGCATGCGATTATACTATGTCGCGCGAGTCAATGAAGTCGTCGGGTGTTCCAAACTCGGGCAATTTGATATCCTTCATCACCTTGTTGATCTTTGGACCCAGTTTCTCTCGGATTCCTAAGCGAGGTTATGGAGCCAATTTTCGCTCGATAGTTGGAGGGATCTTTCCTGCAATCGGAATTAAAATCGTTTATAAATGGATTATAGAAAAATACTCAGCAAAATATTTGTAAATATGTCAGCGTGAAGAATCCGGACCAGTGCATACCTGTAAAGCTCACTAAGCCTGATTGTTATATACTTATGTGATCTCTACAACCTTTCGAATTAAATGCACCGTCTCTATTAGTGTCGTCATTTTTCTTCAGTTAGGGTGGGTTACATTCACGCACCATAGCATGAATGATCAAGTACATAAAACATAAGATTCAAAGGATCACGCTAGTGGCCAGTTGGCCCTTGGGGTCGATAAAGGATGTCAGAGCCGAACATGTGCTAAAAGTATGAGAAATTTCCAAAAGATCCAGATATTGTCATAAGGAAAGTCGTTAAGCACTTTAGCTCGAGGCAATTTTCTCAAACAGGAGTCGCATCAGCAAGTGCATCAACCATCATCAACTCATTATGAAGGTTGGGGAATTTAAAAATAAATTGATGCGATCGTACCACACATTCTCTACAACTCCTATCGGCTGCATGTCACATGCCCTAGATCATACCCATCGTGCGGACGTGACACATAAATTATTTAAAAAATCTCATCGCAAGGAATTCAATGTTCCCTGGCACATTTCGACTCACTGCCCACTCCATTATAAATTCTAGATGTTTTGTATGTGTTCTACTTACCAGTCGAGGTTACGCACTGACTCGTCTCATGAGCCTAGATCAATCAAAATATTTTCTTTGGGCCTTTGTCAAGTCACCCACGCATAAGGTAGATACGTTGTCGCACCATGGGAACTCCTCAAAACTCAAGACGAGGCCTGCGAGGCAGCTGAAGCACTAGGCTTGAGCCAAAAAATGCTTGGGACTTGTTCTTGTTTGTAGTGGGTGTTCTCGAGGATTCAAAGGGATATTCCTACCTTCGCATGGAAATGATAGTATTTCCTTGTGCAGAGATCGAAATGGAAGAAGTTACATCGAAAGGGAATAGGTTGGAAGCCACGCTTCCTCAACAGTAGATACCACAGAGGAGAGGAAGGCCCAAAAAAAATAAGGAATTCGGGGGGGGGGAATCCAAATCCTGATTGAGTCATGCGCACGATCAGTCACTGAGGAGCTCCTAATGCGCACTATCTAGGTAGAGCATATCAGAACCAGAAGTCAAGGAAGCGGAAGTCAAACGATGAAGACAGAAGCCTTGGGTTCTAACGTCCAAGGACCTAATCCACACTTGGAGTAGGCACAACTCATCATAGCTGAACTTTACCAGGATAATAGAGAATTACTTCGGAAATTGGCGACAAAGAACTTTGAGGTGTCAGCGCCACAGGGTCGTGAAGGGAATGCAACCTAGCTCAAGCGATAGCTTCGGGAAGCACAAGATAGGATCGTACAGTTGCACGAAGCGAAAAGGGTGTCGGAAGAACAAAATATGACAACACCTCTGGGAGTGGGAAGTAGTTGGGGAGAAATTTTGCACGCAGAAGAGGCATGATGGGTGGACTCTGTTTTGTATTCTCAGACGTGACGTAGAATTTTGATAGTCTTCCCTTTTTTCTTGTGAAAATTTTCATGTTCTCAATGTAACCGGGTTGGTTGGCCAAAAGGTGTAGACAGTGTCTACTGTATGTAACCTGAGCCCGATGGGAGTCTAATATATAAAGTCTTGAAATTTTTATGAAAGGATTCTGGTCATAGTAGTTGAATGCATCATTTTTCTCTTTGTGTGTGAATCTATTGTTTTCTTTTTCCAAATTTCTTGTAAGTTAACCCCGATTTTGTGCTTAGTGTTGCTCTAAGTTGTTTTGTATTTTTTATTGATATCCTTCTGCAAAACCTCCGACATCGATCGACTTCATCATTCGGTGCTAACGTGGCACCACTGACTCGAGATATATGGTAATGAAAACTGGGAACTCAGTTTGTGGGTGATGGTTGGACTCGAGACTTTGTTCAAGTAGAGCGCTCTATGATTAACTTGGGATTGTCAATGCCGAAAAGTATCGGGTACCGGCCCTCAGAAATAAACCTAAAGCATGGTTTCCTTGTGGATTATCATCCTTGAAATTTTTCTGATACCAACAATGTTTTGAAAGTCGGCGATCGGCGATATAATTTAATTTTCGTTCAACGCTTACTCTTTTCACCTTTTACCGATGTCGAAAGGAATTGGTCGTCGGTGATATCCTTGGTGGTGCTTGTCGCTACAGAACAACTTTCATTTGTTGACGGTGACAAAGATTGGCGCTCGATGACCTCGGTTCTCTTGAGTGATTTCCTTTCATGCTTAATCCTTTCTGAAGCTAAATTTCTTAAGCGCGTCGGGGAGAATTCTTGATTGTCGATTCGTTAATTAAGTGTTAGTATTTTAAGTTATGTGTTTCACATGCTCAAGCAAATTTTGAGAGACTTAAATGAGAAACAAAAGTGATAAGCAAAGGTAGAATTTTCCATACTGAAGTAGAATCGGACAGTGCAAAAGATCAAGTGGTACCCAAAAAGTAAAATTTAACACAGGATTTTTAGGGTGTGTTGAGTGCTCAACAGGTCCTTAACCCTAACAAAGAATTCTCTTACAAAACTTGGATAAACAAGGCGTGTGGAAGAGAGAAATACTTGTGTATCCTCCCTAGGGTTTCACCAAGACAAAGTAACATGCACAATATGGTAATTGACACCTTTAAACATTAGCAATGACTTAAAAGTTACAACAATTACTTACTTATCCAAGTCGCTAAGCTAGAAAAAACCTAGTTTCAACAATACATCATCTAATAAAATCAAAAGCAGCCATAAAGATCCTCCTTTAAGAGTAGCGCATGAGGTCCAAGAGATAAAAAGAGGTAGAGCAAACTTTTCTAAAGTTTCACTCCCACAAATGTGAGAGGAAGTGATGATCCAAATGAGACGAGCGCTAGCCTTATTTATAAGGAAACCCTAGCTCTCCAAAAGTCACAAAAGTGAAAAGACACATCTCTTAGTGTGGCCAACCCCTCATATTTTTCTTTACAAATGTCAAAATATGAAAAATAATACATAAACGTGTGGTGATGTCATGCCTCCAATGGGATAGGAGGGCCTCTTCAATGCCATATTTCATCATCTAAGGTACAAGTGTGGTGGAAGAATTCTACGCCACATCTCAAAGTCATCATTGGCATCCAAATGGCAACAAACCGCATCATATATGTCAAACCCTAGCATGACATCATCATCTAAAACTCCAGTTTCCAAGGTGCGAGGGGTGGAATCTAGAAAGGATAAGGTTGTATATCATCTATGTGTGTCCTCCAATCATCTTTCTATGAAACATCCTCCATATAGTGTGAGATAGCCTCTAGCATATAGAGCCAAGGGTGTGGGATTTATACCCACTTCTCTGCCACCATGACCAAATCTGTCAAAAATTAATCTCATTTACCCATCGTCCAAGGCCCTAGAGATATGAGATCCATTGTATGAATGTGTCAAGTCACTAGGTGACTCATTGATCTACATCACACATGTCATATCTTGTAATAGAGGCACAATATTCTAGATGAAAGCCTGGGGCGTCCTTCAAAAATGATGTGAGGGGCATCCAGATCAAAAAATTTATGTAATCAAGTAAGCCAATGTTCATAAGACATACCAGTCCTTAAATCATGCAAAGTAAGTTGTTACTTAAGATATAAGCAACATGAACAATTCACATTAGTATCCCCTTCAAATCTCACACTAGCTCATGACTTTATGTAAGTTGGCAATTTTGAATATGGGAGGACCTTCATCTGAACCTATTAGGTGTGCCAACCAAAATAGTGAAATAAGAGACCTAGTTAAAGGAATATGCCCTGGGGGAAACAGTGAAAGAAAGGAACCCTTCAAGAGTAAGTGTGATAGTGGTACATGTTGGGCTTACTTCATGGCTAATGGTGTCATTGAGTCCATTTCTATGAGCACCTTTGTGGAGGGTGTTCTTTCTCTAGAGTTACCACATTCTAAGTGTTACATATTTCCAAACCCCTTTATATGCCTTTTTATTTGTCATCTTATCATATTTACAAGTCCCCTTTGTAAGGTTTCAATATATAGCATCATTACTTGGGACTGGGGCGAATGCAGAAAGGGTAGAGCTCAATTTGGAATGGATTTTGAAAGTCCTTTTCTATCATTCTTTTCATTCTTTAGCATCATTCTTTTATTATTTTAGTAGCAACTACAATCAACCTCTAGGCCTTCATCGCATCTTCTCATGAGAGAATGTACCATGACCCACTACCAAATTTTAGTACACTGCGACAGGCTCCAGAATGGAAAGTGTTAAGTATGGTAGTGAATGGAACGTTACCCTTTTGAGGGCCCCCTAGTAGTACCCCTTTTCCTTGGGCAGACACAATACAAGACTAGGGCACATATGTTGGTCACCAATGTGAAACAAGGAAACAAACATAACTTCTTGAGATAGTGATCCATTATCCAACTTCAACCAATGATCCTCATCCACATGCCTAGCAAATAAAGAAAAACACTTCACATGAAAGAAGAACTAACATACCTCATGTTAATGTCGGCTTACCATCTCCCATACACTAAGCTAAGTGGATGTGATGAGCTTGGTTGATCTAAAGCAAAAGAGGCAATTTGAGGGGGCCTATCAGGGTACTATATGTGGACATGTTGATCCTCATCATGGTCAGGATCATTGTCTTCATTGCAGGCCATGAGACATGATCTCCTTTAGTAACCCCTAAGCATGGGGGGTAACAATTATCATCTTCCATCATTAGCATATGAACAACCATTGCCCCTTGGATTTTTTGTGTCCAGACACTCTAACTTGGCTCATTTTTTAAATCAACAACTTTGACGAAGTCATATTGCAAGTGAAACATGTACTTGGCACAAAATAACCAAATTGACAAAGCCATAATGATATGCAAAAAATTTAATGCAAAGAACACTCATGAGTTGCTTTAATATTTTAACAATATATTTCCCTTAGGCTTTCCAAAGTGATATGATTCACAATAAGCCTCTTCACCATATTTTCTAATTTTCCTTGATCTTGTAAGATAATTACTAAATTGTGAGAACATATTAATATTAAAACAAGAACATTATGAGTTTTCTTACACTATAAAATGAAAATAGAATGAGAGATCACTTAAAAGAAGGGTTTACTTTTTGTTGGTGGTGCAATCGACAATTTCTTAGCTTGTTTTTCCCATGAGTCAAAGAGTTATTTTACTTGTTAAGAAGTAACTTGGGTAAATAGGATTCCAATTTTGTTGTTGTTTCCTTATTCAATGGATCAAGTAACCTATCATATCAAAAATGACTTGACTTATCATATTTAAATGGAAGGAATCTTCTTTGTCTAAATTTTTATAAAGTACCTTCTAACCTCATCCCAAGATTGAAAATTATGTTCTCATCTTATTTACAAAACACATTCTATCATGTCCAAATGTATTTCTATACTCCTTATCAACTCCTCTTCTTCCTCGTTGGTTTACCTTGAACATTCATATAAGGAACCATCTCATCTCCTAAACAATAAGAACATAACTAGAGCCACTTACTAGTAAGGATGTAAATATTACAATGACAATAGCTCAAAATATTTATCATGAATGACAATGTGTGGTGTTTCTTATTAGTAAAATAGAAGATCCATAGAAGAAATAACAAACTATGGCAATATTTAGAGTGAATATGACAAATTGTATCAGTAACAGACAACTGTAGGAGAACTTAAATACCACAATTATCAATACCTTTATTGAAAGCAATGTTCACTTTTCCCTTTGAGGGGACAACCTCTAGTTGAGAAAATATCGAATTACAATATGTTTCACAAGACATATTGTTACCTTGCTTCTACTTATTTATATAGTTTCTATGTAACCTCCTAAGAACTTTCTAGTAAACGGAACCTTATAGTGAACCTTCTTACAATTATTGCTATCACAATATATCTATTGCATGGGCATTATTTAATAGAGATGGCCTCAATAAGAAACAACCTATATATCTACTTAAGGGGGTTAGGGTAGGACCCTAACACAATGACACCGCCATTATTAAATACATAATAGAAATTGGTGTACATTTCCTCATATGCATATGCATATGCATCATCCCCTTTACACCCTTGTAATTTTTGCAATTGCGACATGTGAAATTATTTATAACACTTACATGTCCTCACCAAATGTTAATACTTCTCCATCTATTAGGTCTTCAATAACCTATAAATAAGACATTTCAATGCATATGATTAGTTATAAAGATTTATGTTCAAATTGCATACAATTGAGAGCCAATTTCACTCCTATGCCATGAAAACATCATCATTTATTACTAGTCGAGACCCATAAAAATATTGGATAAGTTGACATAATTAGCAAACCTTTGGAAGTCCCCCATGACAATGAGGATCTTGTCCAATGCCAATCCATATGATTGTTTGTATTTAAGGTCATTGTACTCTTAACTTTTATGATGGTATGGTTCCCATGATTACATAACATACCAATTTTCTCCACCTTATCCCAAAATTAAACATATTTTGTTTTCCCAAAGCCTCTGGTTGGATAAATATTTTCATAATCTTTTGCAATTATTTGAATTTCATGAAACATATTTAAAATAACTTCAATTACAACATGATGAGCACAATATACAAGTTTGGACATTAAACCAAGAGGCAATTGTAATTGGAAACATATGTTTAATTAGGGATGATTTAGTTACAGACTAAGATGGTTCATTTATAATTAAAAATTAATTATGAAAACATGTACCTTCTCATCAATTTATATCCATGGGATAGTTCTTCATAATATCAAATTGTCTATGGGATAAGGTTTCATGAAGGTTTATAATATACTCATCGAACTTTCTTTCCCATCCTTTACTTAGATCCAAATCAAGATTCAACTCATAATGTGTTAAAACAATGTAAGATTAAGAAAGTAATGACAAACATAAACATAAAATTAAACTTATAATAAATGTGTGTATCTTACAAGGAGCAAGTTTGGTGACCTCACATACAAGTTTGTTGACATTGCATACAACTCAAAAACACTACAGATAGTATTCCCTTCTTGCATATTATTTTCATATGTAACCATGTGTATTGATTTTTATGGCATGTGCATCAAGTACAAAAATTATTTCCCACCGAAGACACATTATTGTTGCATACTAACTGCATATGGCCACTAGATCATGACACTCAAACAAATTCAATTTCCCTGACATACCATGTGTCATCATGATCCCATCTCATGAAAACCTATTGAACAATATAATTAAGTTCTCCTCATTCTTAATATAAACATTCATGTACTAAAATTGATTCACATTATTCCTTTAAATCCATTTTTCCAAGGTTTGCAAATGGAATCAAGCCATTTCCTTTTAGTAGCTCAAATAATATCTCACATACCTTCCCACCTTGATTATAATATACATGAGAATCAATACCTAGTTTGCAAGAAACTTCATCAAATCTTACTTCAAACCTATTTTGTATGATTCAGCCATAAAGGAAGCATATGTTTGTACTTACTTCGTTGTAACTCCTTATGTGAAACCATCAATTCTCTCCCAATCCATATCAATATTTTTAGCTTCTTTGTTCCACAATTTCATTTCCTTAGAAATCAATTTTGGATTAACTTCGTTTAATATATCATGAAAGGAAATATGCTTCAAACATAGAAAAGACTTATGAATCATGCTTGATTCAATAAATATTGAAGCCATGTTCCTAGCCATAAAATCATTATAAATATCTTGCACTATGGTTTATCGAATTTTATGAAGCACTCCATCTGGGTGTTCAAGAACATCCTCAATTTTAGAGTCTTCACTATTTTTTGCTTTTGATACATGTGGTACAATAGATATTTGGGTTTATCAAATTTTATGAAGCACTCCATCTAGGTGTTCAAGAACATCCTCAATTTTAGAGTCTTCACTATTTTTTTCTCATGATACATGTGGTCCAATAGATATTTGGGACCTGGACATATTACTGCAAGACTTGATATATTTTTGGTAAGTAACACCTTCTTGGATGGTTCCCTCTCCCTCTCCTATTTTATTCTTCCATGGGGAGGCTTTGATCATCGCCTAATTATCCTTATGTTTTTTACTCCTTATGACCTTGGCCCGATCCCCTTCAGATATAATCCCCTTTGAGTGCAAGACTCTTCCATTTTTTACTTGGTCTCAAGTACCTTAAGGTGTTGGATCACTATCTCCCCTATTTATATATGGGATTAAAAACTAAATAAATTCAAGACTACACTAAAGGAGTGGAAAAATATGTCTTCAAACACCCGTCCCATTAGATCAATTCTCTTTCACAAAAAATGGAAGAATATCAAAGAAGAATGGAATAGAAATAGATCACAACCAGCCTTATTATCAAGGAACTACAAACTTCCCAACGATACCAGCACACCATGAGAATGGAGGAGGAAAATTGTTGTCTCAAGTCTCGTGGTTTGTAACTTAAAGTAGGAGATAGAAACACAATTTTTTTTCACATACAAGATCAAGCTAGAGTCTGAAAAAATAATGTAAAATAAATTACATATTCAGATGGAACCTCCCTCTCCTCCTTTGCTCAAATCAAAGAGGCATCTTTCCTTCATTTTTCAGGCCTTATACTCTAATCCCAAGGAGGAATCCCTAAAGGAATGTGCTCATATTTTGGATCATATTCCCCATGTCCTCAGTTTGGAAGATAATGAGAATCTTTGTAGACCCATCTCAGAAGCATAAATCTATGCGTCCATTCACCACATGGAGTTCAACAAAGCCCTTGGTCTGAACAACTTCTTGACACACTTTTACAAAAAATGTTGGAACACTATCAAGTTTGATCTCATCGAGATGGTGAGGTATGTGTAGTGATCCAAGAGATTTGGAGGTAACACCAACTCTACCTTCTTAGATTTAATCCCTAAAGATGTCAATCCCTCTTCCTTCTCTAGATCATGTCCCATTTCTCTTTTCAATATCTCCTACAAAGTCATCTCAAAAGTCAGCCAATCAAATAAATTCATTCCTTCCCAAGATAATTTCTTCAAACCTAGGGGGCTTGGTGGAAAAGAGACAAATAATGGACAACATCATTTTAGTTCAAGAAGTTATTCACTCGAGTAAGACTCGGAATGAGAAGGGGATGATTATCAAATTATACATCGCCAATTCCTTTGATGGAGTCACGCATAGTTTTATGTTGGAATTCCTAAAGATATTTGGCTTTCAAGGAAACTTCACTCATTGGCTTCCTACTTATATTGCCTCACCTTGGATCGCTCCTACTGTTAAGGTAGGGATGTCATATCTCCCCCATTATTTATATCCTTATAACAGAGGCTCTCAATGGATCCCTGGATTTTGAAAGGAAATATAAAAACACATCTTGGGTATCAAAATTATCAGAGGAACAAAGAGAATAAAACACTCTTAGTTTTTTGATGGCAACCTCCTTATCAGTGGGGCTTCTACTGTTATGGCTACTAGATTTAAAAATAAAGTGGATATGTTCACTAAATCCTATGGTGGCCTCATCAATTGTGACACGAGTCAAATCTACTCCTGGAATATCAATCTCATACTTACCATTGCCATTGCTCAAATCCTTGGATTCTCTTATGAAGAAAAGTTGCAGTCCTTCAAGTATATCTAAATCCCCTTGTGCCTTTGCCCCCTTTCCTCCACTTATTAGCATCATGTATTGGAGAAGATAAAATCCAAATTCACCTAATGGGTTTCTCATTGGATTAATTTTGCTAGGCGCATTGTCTTGATAAACCTTGTCTTAAGTGCCCTCCCCATCTTTAATTTTTTTGCTCTCCTAGCCCCTGCCTTCTTAAAGCTTGCCTTTGCTCAATAAATCAGATGCTTCTAGTGGAAAGGGGGGGATTTTGACTCCACAAAGTTTCACTTAATCAAATGGAATATTGTTAGAGCCCCCAAATCTCATGGGGGACTAGGAATCAAGGACCTCCCCTCATGAACATGGCTCTTGGCACAAAAATCCCTTAGATATTGGTCATAGGAAAAAACAAGTGGTGCAAAAAAATCATATTGAGAAAATACTTATCAAAATTCTGATTAAGATGTCTAGATGACCCACCTAATCACCCATTGGCTCCCAAATATGGTTTTTCTTAAAATCCTCTCTCCCTCTTCTCAAAAATAACCTGAAGTGGATCCCTAGGAACGGGAAAAGGATCAAAATTTGAGAGGATAGCATCATAATAACCCCCCC
>ML781430.1:492024-542931 GCA_009831015.1 Picea engelmannii | reverse complement strand
TCAGTCGACACTTTAATCTCAAAACCCTTATGTCTTGGGTTTCCACATCCTAGGGTTCTTCATATGATCCTCCATCACGAATCAACCACCTTTGAAAAGGGTGGTTCCTGGTCATTTTCTCTAAAGTCTCAAAAGCATAAAGTGCCCTGCAGTGTGGATGGTGTATAGATGCTTCCCCAATTCATCTGAAAAAATGGGACCCCACTTTTGATGTTGATAATGAAAAAATGGATATTATTCCAGTCTGGGTTCATCTGCCTGGACTTCCCCCACAGTATTAGTCTCCCAAAATCTTTTCGCATATTGGGAATATGCTTGGAAAATATATAACAACAAATATTTCTTTCAAAGAGTCTAGGAAATGTTTGTGGCTCATATTCTGGTATCATTAAACATCAGAGGAGGTTTACAAAAACAATTCACAATGACTGACAAAGGCCACACCATAATGCAAATTTTGGACTATGAAGGGTTCCCATTTTGATGTAGGCGATGCCATAATCATGGACAGATTGTCAAGGATTTCCCCCTACCTTTTCACGACCGAGAAGGAAGTTCCCCAATTATTCAGAATCGAAAACGTCTTGGTGCGTCGGCTTCTGAGGGCTCCAACTCTCTTCCCTCTTCGATCAATGGGTGTTGATATTATGGTAGTTGTGTGAGGTATTTACCTCCACATGTAAACCTGACAAGAATAGAATATTCTGGGAAGCAAGAAGAAACCCTAATGAGTTGGCTAATAACCCTAGAAGACAAGTCAGCTCAAGAGGATAATTGGTATTAGACTATTAGCCTACAAGAGAAGAAGTCAACCAGAAGAAATATTATATACTAAGTAAATAGGCACCCATAATGAGAAGTAGGCCCAAGCAGTTAGCCAAAATCATTATAAATATAGCAGACCATTCTTCATTCTCACAGGCATTCTCATAACTGCAGAGTTCACTTGTGCACACTGCAGTTAGCCAGTTTTGTGCACAGTTTTGGAGGAGAGTTGTCGTTGCAGTTGTTGCAACTAGCAAATTATGTTTTGGCTTGGACTATCTCTTGGTTATGGTTTGGACTATCTGATCAGTTCATGTTTGGTGCGCTATCCTTGGAGAAAGGTGTGCTACCCCTTGTGTGGCTATCTAGCATAGAGTTTGCTTCCAGAGTGATTCTATGTTAAGGTTAAGGTGCTCGTAGGGTGGCTTCAACCTATGGTTGGGTGACAATAGTGATATTGTCTATGGTAAAACGAGCACATCCATTATATTCTAACAGGTTATGGGCCCACCACTTCCTTCATTCAATCTAACCGCTGGAAGGAAGCATAGCCATAAGCATATTAAGCTCGTTGAAGAACTGTCGCTAGGGTTTCTACCAGGAGCAGTCACCAAAGCATTTTTGCTAGGGTTACTAGAAGTTATAGTTGCAGAAACCCTAATCTTCTCATTGAGGCACCTTAAGTGAAGAGATTGACCTAATTTTTGGATAGACCAGTTCACCCTAGCCTAGCGCATCTCCTGGTACTCTCAACAAGCCAAGACGTCAAGTTTGATTTTTTGGTCAAATCTAGGGTTGACCAAGTCAAAGCAGCCATGACTTACTCTCTGAAGTCAGAAAACAAGTTAGATGGAGCTTCTAACTTCAAAGCATGGAAGACAAGGATTGACCTCATCCTTGTCAAGAATAAAGTGTTGGATATCGTGAAAGGAAAGATCGTGGAACCAGATTTTTAAGAAGGAAAAGAGAAGGAACCGTAGAACATTGTAGTTATGGAGAAGTTCAAAGATGGTGACATCAATTCCATGAGTATAATAGTGGAATCTATAAAATACCACTTTATACCCTACATCTCCCATCTTGACTCATCGAAGAAGATGTATGATGCCATAACAAATCTCTTCTCGATCAGAAACATTGGACAAGTTATGAGTCGGAAGAATAAGCTCTGTGACATGAAGATGAGTGATGATGACAACATGACATCATACTTTATGAAAATTTCTCAATTAAGAGATCAACTACAAGCTATTGAAGAGATCATTTCATAGAAGGAATTGGTAAACATAGTACTCAATGGTCTTCCCAAGACATGGGATGCATTTGCCGCAAGCATGAACACAGGGAAGGAATATCCTACATTTGAAGAACTTTGGACTTGTTGTGATCAAGAGGAATCAAGGATCAGTGAAAAAGAGAAACCCCAAAATAAGTACAATGATCAAGCCTTCATAGCAAGGTTCGAGGATTTCAGGAACAAAAAGAAGTTTGGCTCCAGGAAGAAAACAAATCAAGAGAAAGATATGTCAAGGATACAATGCTTCGATTGTCAAAAGTATGGTCACTAAAAGAATCATTGTCCCAAGTTAAAGAAAAAGAAGGAAACACATGAAGCATCAGTTTCTAAAGAAAGGGAACCCTCAAAGAAAGCCAAGCACGACAAAACAGACTTCTTCTTCTAAGACAAGGTAACAATACTCTTCATAGTTCTTGTACATACCATGTTTTTCGGTACATATCTTGCATATATATTTCTTAGAAGATAATATGTTCAAAGAGAAACTATACTTATGGAAGAACAATAAGATAATAATTGCTATCACTATGATTATAAGACAAGTTGCAAGATAAGACGAAATCAGAAAGAAACCTAGAAGAAGTAAAGACAGAAAGAAGTCAGCAATCAAGAGGAAATTGGAAAAAGATTTGTAACACCTTGTAGAAGGCAATAAGGATGTAGACGAAAGCATGGACTCTCCTAGATGGAGGGAGATGATTATATATTACCAAAAGAAGAGCATGCATTCATACATGAAGCAAGGATTAGGAGGGAGCTAACCCTATGATCCATTGAAGATGATAAAGTATATCCATGGTAGCAGCCATGAAAAGTAGTACGTGCTTAGTTTGACTTTAGAAGTAGTCTTCTTCGAAAAGAAGCCTTAAAGTATCCCTAGTTGTCCATCCACATCCATGATCCTATGATGAAAGGAAGAAGTTGGAATCTTCAGACCATGGAATCTATAGAAAACTCCATGGACCCAAGATCTAAAGAGAAACATGAGGAAGAACATGAAGATTCCAAGAAAGAAAGAAAAGCCATAAAAACCAGTCATTGTATCGAGAATCACAAGATTACCAGCCTGATATGAACTCACTAAAAGAAATCAAGCAGAGGTACTAAAATTTGTGATGAAGAACAATGTATGAAATACTTATGAATGTAAGCATTGTGAGATCAAAAGCTACAGGTTATCCCAGATGAAGGGAGAAGACTATGATGATTACTTGTTCCAGTAAACCAGATATATCTCTACATGAGCCATTATATCATCCACAATATCCATAGGTTATTGACATCAGATAATGTTCTCCAGAATAATTGAACAAAGAGTGTATGTAGAGAAACCTCAATGCTTTGAGGTATACCAGAAAGAGACCCTTGTATGCATATGGAAGAAGACAACTTGGTGGAGAACCTCCAATGCACAGCAGAAGTGTGGTGAAGACTTTCAAAAGATCAGGATGATGGATTTCCAATCCATGAAAAATATCTCATGATGACAGAAGAAGTTCCACATGGATATGTTCCAGTTTGATCCTTGCCACGATGTTATGAGCTAATGGGGAACAAAAGATGAATCCAATAATAACACGCTATATTGATCAGAGCTATATGAAGCCTTCAGAGAAAACCAGTGTTCCAGAAAGACCAAAGTACATTAATATCAAGAATTAAACTCTCCATGATGAAGTCCAGAAAGGAGAAAGTGGTTCTCAAATATATATCTCCACAGATGAGAAAATAAGAAGACATTTTGGTAAAGCCTTTGTCCAAGATAGAAGAGTTTGCGTACTCAAGCTCGAGCTCATGGAGACGACTTCCCTATTGAAAAAGGAAGAGATGACTCCCGGGTTGGGATGGAGCACTGATGTGTATTGATTTATGGACAGTCACTCTTTAGTTTCGAAAAATAGTCCAGGATGAGCAGTTCCTTTCTAGTTCGGAAAGTGGTTTGAGATTTCTGACGGACAGACATTTTCCAGTTAGAAAAAATGGTCCAGATCGAACGTTCATTTTTGTAATGAAAATGGTTCGATGGTATTTTGATGTACCATAGACAGTGATTTCCCATTGTGGTTAACATGGGGAATGGTCTAGGGAAGTCTCTCTTCTTGAGGGTTACTCAAGAAGACTGGCATGCCTCGTCGGACAACGATTTCTCATTGTGGTTAACATGGGGAATGGTATGTTTTGGTGGTTGGTGTAGGACAGTCATTTCCTTTGGAAATGGTCCAAATAGTCATTCTTTAGGGAAGATTCATTCTCTCTAGGTTGCACTTTGTTTAGTGATGGAGGAATGGCCTAGGGTGGGGAATTTTCCAGGTTCAGCAATCAGGGACAGGCATTCCTTAAAACAGACTCATTCTCTCCATGTTACACTTTGTTTAGTGTCGGAGGAATGGTCCAGGCTCAAAAATTAGGACATTTATTCTTCCTTTCTTTACAAGAATAGTCCAGATGGCTCATCATTGATGTTTGACTCTCTGAGGGCAGATGCTCTTCCATATCTCACAAATGTGAGTGGAAGAATGGCCCAGATGATTTAGTTTATATCATAACAATGTTTTATGTGCAGGTTGATATCAGATGATTGTTATGGAGACTGTATGTCTCTGGATAGTAGATGCATGCTACTGTGGTTGATGTGTTCCACTCATTATGATTATATGTCATTTATCAAGTATATGTGTGTTACTTGGTGTGGTAGTGTACCAATGGATTATGGTTGTGTACTACTATGGATAGACACAATTGTGTTCTATTGATTGATATTGTTCTAATTGCCTTGAAGACTATCAACAATGTTGGAAATGATTATCATCTAGATGGATGATCAATGGACAGAGATTTCCCAAATGGAAAATGGTCCAGGGCATTTACTCTTCTAGGACATATGTCCAGATTAGAAGAATGGTTCTTGTGTCACTCTATGGAGTGAGTGACTTATCCAGGATCATGTCTGATTACTTAGATGGAGTATGGTTTCGAGAGATGATACAGTTGATAACATTGATAATGATGATGGTGCTCATGATCTAATCATGAGATAGTCTATACGACTATGTTGATGCTACTGGGTGAATGGTATGTTTGTTCTCAAGACCGATACCTTCAATACCTCACAAGCTAGGAGGGAGTGTTGATATTATGGTAGTTGCGAGAGGTATTTACCTCCACGTGTAAACCTGACAAGAATAGAATATTCTGAGAAGTAAGAAGAAACCCTAATGAGTTGGCTAATAACCCTAGAATACAAGTCGACTCAAGAGGATAATTGGTATTAGGTTATTAGCCTACAAGAGAAGAAGTCGGCCAGAAGAAATATTATATACTAAGTAAATAGGCACTTGTAATGAGAATTCAGCCCAGGTAGTTAGCCAAAGTCAGTATAAATATAGAAGCCCAGTGTTCATTCTGGTAGGCATTCTCATAACTATAGAGCTCACTTGTGCACACTGTAGTTAGCTAGTTTTGTGCGCAGGTTTGAAGGAGAGTTGTCGTTGCAGTTGCTACAGCTAGAATATTTTGTTTTGGCTTGGACTATCTCTTGGTTATGGTTTGTACTATCTGATCAGCTCTTGTTTGGTGCGATATCCTTAGAGAAAGGTGTGCTACCCCTTGTGTGGCTATATAGCCTAGGGTTTGCTTCCGAAGTGATTCTCTTTCAAGGTTAAGGTGCTCGGAGTGTTTCTTCGGCCTATGGTTGGGTGACAATAGTGATATTGTCTATGGTAAAATGAGCACATCCATTATATTCTAACAAAGGGTTCCCATTTTGATGTAGGCGATGCCATGAACATGGACAGATTGTCAAGGATTTCCCCTACCTTTTCACAATCGAGAAGGAATTTCCCCAGTTATTCAGAATCGAAAATGTCTTGGTGCATCGGCTTCTGAGGGATCCAACTTTATTCCCTCTTCGATTGATGGGTCTTCCTCATAAGCCCCAATGCGCCAGGGTCATAAGAGAGATGCAGTCCTTCAAGGATCGACCTCTAAAGAAAACAATAATGGTTTGATTTCTCTTCAACCAGTTGAAGGCCTCGTGGAATCGACATCGACAAGGATGTTTCCCCTTCAACAGCTTGGCTCTTTTCTTGGTATGCATATCTCCATCCCCACTCATCTTTGTGGTATAATTCATTCTTTAAACTTCTTAAAGTTGGACTCTCCCCCTTCTATTCAGGACATCCCCTTCCCCATAATTCTGACCTTAGGAGTGAACTCCTTTTCCTCCCTATCCACCACCACTCCTATATCATCTTACTCCCTCTTGTTGCCTCCATCTCCTGGCTCACATAGCCCTGATCCTTTAGACGAGCTCTCCTCCTTGGGCTTGAACGACTCAGATATTCGTTTCCAACTTCGGAACTAAAATATTTGTGGACCATCTTCATACAAATTCGGAGCAAGTGTATGTGTGTGTTGGAACAAAGGACCACCGAAAGGGAACTTGCGGCATCAAGGCAATTTGGTTGTATCTTCCACTTTTACTTAATATGATACGGTGACATGTTTCTTTCCCATAAAATCATTAGCATTTTATTAATGACTCCTTGATCATATGTTTAGGTTTTTCATTGAATCTACAATTGTGTCTTTCACTTTGGTTGGTTTGTGTCATCACAGATCTGATCTCACAAGAACACCGAAGCGAAACAGTAACAACAAAGATATAAGGAAGTGATATCTAAAGGTATGTCATATATTCCTTCTTTGGTGGTAAATTCAATGATAGCAACTTCGGGAAAGCGTTATGGCATGTCTTGTTTTCTTCTAGATCTAGGTGGATCTAGGAAGATTAGTTTATGTTTGCATTCACCGATTTATCCAATAACAAAATTGGCAACTCCATTAGGGATACGACTTGATTGTGGTTTTTTGTTGGCCATTTTCTTTTAACCTATTATTTTTACTTGAAATCAGTTTTTGAGTTTGTGGGAGATCCAATCAGGCTCTCTGGATTTAAAAGTTCACTTAGATCCTTTACCTTCTTCTCAAAATTTCTTGATTTACAGACACTTTCGTATTGTACCCTATACATAGCCTCTAGAAACCTTCAATTTCCGTGCCCTGGTTGTTTGCTTCAGTGTGAAATTTCTGCACCCTATCTGTTTCTGGCCTGCGGAAACTATTGATTTCCACACTGTGATGTGTTATTAGGTTGCAGCGGCGGCTGTGAAATTTTTTGAGTTGGGTCTTGACCTCTATTGATGCCCAGTTTTGCTCTAATCAACTGGGAGGGACTTTTAATCCCAGTCCTTGAATTTTTTCTGAATGTTTAACTTGTTGTTGATTGGTTTCGAAGATCAAAGACCTCTCTTTTAGTCTTTTTCCAGTTTTTTTTGTTTTTGATTTTTATCGACAAGGGTATAATCTCTGAGTTTGTATCTAAGTGGTTGTTCTATTAAAAGTCTTTGATTGGATTTGAAGTTTTGGATTGATTACATGTTTTGAATTACTTGATGATTGGGAAGTCATTTTTTTCTTTGCATTTGAAGAAACACTTTCTTGTCATTTTTTACCTTTATCTTCATTGAAAGGTTGATTTGGGTGCTTGTTGAGTGTATAGATTTTTGGGGATTACTTGTCCTTTCTTTTCCATGCCCCTAGTCTAGTATTAGAAAGGAATAATTTAAATTCATTTATTCTTTTGATTAATCATACATAGGAAATTTTATTGCATTCAAAAGAAGAGGACATTGAGGAAATTTGTTTTTTATGGTTGTTTGCAATTGTGTTCATTTAAGAAAAAGAAAATATATTTCATAGCTTACATCATTCCAGAAATACCTTCTCCCTATTGTAGATAGAGTTCATTGAACGAAAATTTGCATCATTCATTTCTATTTGCATATTATTGGGTCAAGGTCTTACACAACATTGGTTTCATTCTCGTCTCCCTCTTGAGTAACAACAGCCTTTAAAAAACATTGTGAAATCTAAAACTCAATTAGTAACTTTTATTTTCTAGGGCTCTTTTCCACCAACATTAGTGAAGCTAGAGATTTGGAATACGCTGTGAGACACACTCTCCAAAGCACAAAACAGACAATAACATATTGTGATAAGGAGTGTTCAAATCCATTTGCAACATTTTTTCCTGGGAAGCCCTTCTCACATAAGGGTCAAACCTAAGGTCGCATTGAAATTGGAAGAGTTACTCACCCTGCTTTGTTGATCTCGATGTAGATATTGTGCATATTATGGAGGTCACTTGAAGGTATACCCACAATGATGAGTGGAAGCCTCTCGAGTTGATTTTGGGCTAGATACCCTGCCCTTGCGGGTGGATCAGACTGTCGATTGTTTCCCCAGGCATCATTGTTGTTCTTGGTAGCCTTAGTTGCCTATCTTCTTAGGGTCTCACATGAGGTGACTATGGAGGGGTAAGTCTTCACGGTACCTGGAATTGACGTTGGCCAGACTCACTCGGGCTCCTTGGAGGGTATACCCACGATTATGTGTGGGAGCTTTCACCAAGGTGTAAGTTCGTTAAGCAGGTCGTCAACGTAACTTTTCCACCCGCTTTGTCTTAGCCCCTTCTTGTATTGACTTCGTGACGTTGGATTTCATCACCAACTAGTGACTTCAGAATAAGAGGGTTTTGTTTGCTTGGTTTGATTCCTAGATTTTATTAGCGAGTGTACTTTGTTTTCAAAGTTGGCCATATATTTTTTCCATAAAATATTTGGTTCAGCCAACATTGACCCTCCACGTCGTTCACATAGGATGCAAGGACTACCTCCGGAAGATATGGAAGTTTATGAACCCTTGCTTCCTAACCCACTGGAGGGATCTCCTCAACAGAGTGAGGTCCAGGACAACATACCATCCCAAGTGGAAAGAACTGACTCTCTAGAAAAATTTTGAATTGTTTTTAATTCTCTAGACGCTTTTCGAATACCTCATGGATACGAGAGACGTATTCTCCGACTAGATTCCTCCGGAGAACTTGTTGTTGACACTTCTGGAATACCAACAAGACCTCTTGTCGGCCCAGAAAGTGAGGATCATTTTTGGACCACTGGCATATTTCGAGCCTCGACTACAGTGCGAGACCTTTACGGCTCAGGGGTAGGTGTCGATATACTTGTCATCTTTGAACTGTCCAAGACATCTGCTACCTATACAATACCTCTAGATCACTTTAATAGCATGACTTGTTATATTTTCTTGGGTTCTAACACATGGTTCCTTGCTCCTAGCCCGACCATTCCTCTTCAGATGGCCCATTCCACTATGGTCCCACATGCTCTGACTATTCCCACTGGCAATACAATGGTTACCCAAGCTCCCATCGGTACACCACTTTCGTCTAGACCTATCCCCTCTCTTACTCATCGGTACCATGCTTTAAATACTTATATCCCCATTCCTACCCAAGTTATGTCCGGAGCTTCTGGAATTTTTACTCCTCCTGGGTACAATGTTGCTTTCGGTTTCATTCTGACACCTTCCCAGGTCCCCTCCGGAGGGTCTTATCCGCCTTTTATGGGAGGATTTCGCCCAAGTGTCTCCAATCCACTTGGAGGCTCTAATCCATCATTCACTTCTAGTTTTTAGATTCCTATTGGAGGACAATATAACACTAGGGGGGAAACTCAATTTGGAGGTCACACCCAAATTGGAACACCACCCCCGCTTGGAGGACAACCCCCACTTGGAGGTTCTACCCCACCTTATGGACAGAACATTCCAGGATCATTAGCCCAGTATTGGAACCTTCTAATCCAGGGAAATCCACAATCATCTGGGGGGAAACAACCTCAAGTTATCTCTTCCATACCCCCTAGTTCGAACCAGTCGTATCTCGGTTCTTCCAATCTCATTTGGTGTTCGAACGTTCAATCTAGTGTCCCTTTCCAAGGGAACATCCCTAATCAGTACAACCCTATGGGCTATATGCCTCCACACTCACGTCTAAATCTGTCACCTCACATATAGACTGCTTACAGTCCTACTAGTATACCGACGGGACTTCCTCCCAAAAGTCACCAGTACCCTCATGTGAATAGACAGTTACCCTTTTTAGCCACTTTGGATCTTCCTGACTTGTATAGAATCTTGAATGAACCTATCCTGCATTCTCCCCATTAGCCCATTATACTAGCCAAGCTACCATCTGACATTCCAAAATTTGATGGTAAACCGGGAGAAGATCCAAACAACCATGTCATGACTTTTCACCTTTGGTGTTTGTCCAACTCTTTGATGGATGATTCCATTCAGTTATGACTCTTCCAATGAACTCTTACGGGTTCGGCTGCAAATTGGTATATAGAATTACCACGAGGATTCTTCACCGACTTTAATACCCTAGCCATGGATTTCCTTACACACTACCAGTTGCCAATCCGTTATGAAACGAGAACCGAGATTTTGAGTTCCTTCAAGCAAAATAAGGCCACTCACATCTCTGATCACATTCATGAGTGGCAACGAAGACGATGTTTGATCAAAATCGATCTTCTCGATCAGTTATTGGCAGAGTGGTTCACAAAATCATTCGTGAATAAAACCTCTCGTGACATTGCCATGGGTGGAGTGGTCACAAAAGAACAGGTGATGAGTCGCGCTCAGTACCTCGATCTCATTTATTCACAAACAGGTACTCTTAACGATTTTCTCCCTGATGCACCTCGTCCTTATACCACTGCTACCTCAACTACCCATGTTGTTTCTCATGTGGTTGATGGTGTGATTGGCACTTTCCATGCTCAACCTCAATCTATGCAAGCCTCTCCCACCAATCCCAAGTCTACTGCTTCTAATGTTCAAAATGCTCTGACTCCTACTCCTTCCATCAGCAAAACCTCTGAGGTTAACTCCATTCAATCTATCCCTGCTGGAAAGAATAAATCTAAAAAAGGGAAGGGTAAGAATAAGGAGGAGAAAAATAACCCGCAATTTGATAAAGCTAAAACACAACCTGTTGATGATAAGGATAAGTGCAAACCTCTATACCCTTTCCTTATCTATGGTGATGATCACTACACGAAATATTGTCCAAGATAGGTCGAGGTTACTAAGTTCCTCCAAGTGACTGTGAAACCTCCCACACCTATTGTTTTGTCCCAACCTTTCCCTTCTCAACAACAAGCCCAATTGGTCATTCACGACCAACCCTCTCCCTCCACTACTTCCTATGTACTTATGTGTATTGGTTATTCAAAAACAAATGATGTTACACTTACCACTCGGGCCAAAGATTACTCTTCCTAAAAAGAGAAACTTGACAATATACCACCTTCATTGGTTCAACAGTCTCCCTCAACTTCACCTCCCAATGGTCCTCTTCATCTTGAATGACCAAGTCTCGATACAATTCTTTTCCCTCCCCCAAAGGGTGTTGTTCAAAAGTCTGCCTTCAATCCTCATGCATGTGTTGCTCATAACTACATTATTATATAAGATCTGGCGCAAGCACCTTCCACGATGTTTCTCTCGAAGTACTTCAAAGTTGTCCCGCTCAACGAAAGGCACTGTTAAAGGCTATCAGTGGAATTGATCCTACGGATACGAATTTGATAATTTTTTACCTAGAATATCACATTCCAAGGATACCCCCTTAACTAGCTTTTCAAATACAAGTTGTTTTCGCAGACAAGAACATCTGTAGAACCGTTATTGATGAGGGTGCCTCGACGTGTGTAATGTATGTTTCCTGTTGGAAGGCCATTGTCTCTTCTCCCCTCACTGAATCACACAACACACTTAAGGCCTTCAATGGCTCTGGCTTTCAACCCTACGGTGTACTTCCCTCGTTGCCTATTATGTTAGAAGGAAAATCGGTCAATGTTCAATTTGAGGTCTTTGATGCACCTCTCGATTACAACCTCTTACTTGGTTGTAGCTGGATTGATTCCATGCATGCAGTTGTATCTATTGTTTTTCATGTAGTACATTTTCCACACCAGGGAAAATTTGTTGTAGTAGATCAAATGGCCTTTTTTAACTCCGATGCTCATACTAGAAACATACCCCTCATTTCAAAGACACCTCCTGGGTATGATAATGTCAGTGTGGGTCTATTAAAAGACTCAACTTTGATGGGTACTTTTCCAATCCCACCACCCGATTTTCCACCTCCTTTGGTCGCCTCGATCAACATGATTTCCACCTCCGTTCATGAGACCCCTGCATCTTCTGACCCATGGATAGTACCTGAACCTAGTGATTATCTTTGATATGGTGACTAGATGCCTGTAAGTCTGGTTGAATCCGCTTATCAAGCCATTCAATCGGAAAACCCTTCTACTCCTTCTCTTGGTGATTCATCTCATGATCTGTTCCACGTTATTTTTCCTATGGACGAGATGATCATGTCGGTTATGTCCATGGAAGACACCCCATGGGATGATGGGCATCATCGTTCCATCCTCTTCCTGGAGAATCAAACCTTAGAGAGATACCAACAGATATCGACTTCATTGACCATTGTTGTCGTTTCTTTTGTTCCTGAGTCCACACACGATGTGTTATATGAAGGGAACTTGAGTAATATTTCACCCACCATCCCCCTCGACATATCCATTAAAACTGGAGTTGTCAAAAATGTTCACATCGGAGCTTTGTGTTCCACCGATGAGGTTGTCATTTATAAGTCCCTCTTTCAAGAGTTTCATGACATCTTCGCATGGAGCTATGAATAGATGTCGGGGATTGACCCCGATATTGTTGTACACGAAATTAAGACTTACACGGGCACCAAACCCATCCGACAGCGACTTAGCCCGATCCACCTTCGTAAAGCAGTTTCTATCAAGCTTAAGGTCAAAAAACTTCTTAAAGCTATCTTTATTTATTCTGTGGCTTTAACTGATTGGTATCCAATCTAGTTCTGGTTAACAAGAAACAAGAAACAAGGTACGATCTTTGTCTGCGTTGATTATAGGGATATCAACAAATCTTGTCCTAAGGATAACTTTCCCACCCCCTTCGTTGACCAGATCATCGATGATTTCACTGGGAGTGAAATTTTATCTTTAATGGTCGGTTTCTCCGGCTATAATCAAATCAACATCTTGCCCACGGATCAACACAAAACTGCTTTCATTTGTCCTTGGGGAACCTTTGCCTACCGGAAACTACCCTTCGGTTTAAAGAACGTCAATGTGACTTTTCAATGTGCCATGTCTTATGCTTTCCATGATATCAAACATATTGTACAGTCGTATCTAGATGACCTGTCGGTGCATTCCGTGCATCGTAGTGACCATCCGACACACCTTCGTGCCATTTTCCTTCGTTGTCATTTCTATCGTATACGCTTAAACCCACACAAATGTGTCTTCTTTGTAAAGTCCAACTGACTTTTGGGCTTTATTGTATCACATCGAGGGATCAGGGTAGGTCCTTTGAAGGTCGAGGCAATCCTCAATCTCCCTCCTCTTTCCTCACTCCGTCGGCTTCAAAGTTTGCAAGGGAAGGCAAACTTTTTACATCATTTCATCCCAAACTATGTTGAATTAACGCTCGGATTTACTCGACTGTTGAAGAAAGGTTCTGAGTTTGTATGGGATACCACTGCCAACAAAGCCTTCGAAGCTTTGAAACTGACTTTAACCCATACCCCACTACTTTTCCCACCCGATTATAGTTGAGATTATTTCCTTTATCTCGCTGCTTCGGACTCTACCATTGCCATGGTTCTAGTCCAAGAAGACGATTTACATGACAAACATGTCATTTATTATTTGAGTCGGAGTCTCACGACTACTGAAGCTAAATACTTACATGTTGAAAAACTGGCCTTGGCAGTTGTTCAAGCTGTCCAACATTTCCATCACTATATCCTATTATGCAAGACCACTGTAATTTCCGATTGCAACCCTATGCAGCACATTCTTACACGCCAATTGCTAGGGGGTAAATACTCCAAGTGGATAGTGATTCTCCAAGAGTCTGACTTAGAGTTAGAATGCACTAAGTCTAAGAAATCCTTGGTGTTTGTCGAACTGATATGTGACCTTCCCTGCACTGAGACAGAAAATGTAGCAGAGGATTCTTTACCTGACGAATCCATTTTTCTGATCAGTTCCGATGACCTTTGGTATGGAGATATCATTATTTATCTCCAAACTCAGAATTTCCAGCCCGATCTATTTATCACTAACTGTCGTCATATGCGTTACTAGGCTCGTCAATATATTATCCTCGGTGACACTCTTTATCGTCGTGGGGTTGACTCTGTTTTTCGACGATGTATAACCTATGATGAGGCTGATAAAGCATTGAATGAATATCATTCTGGAGCATGTGGTGTTCACATGTCTCGGTATGCTACTGCCAAAAATATCTTACGGGCAGGGTATTTTGGTCTTCTTTGTTCAAAGAATATATTATTGCCATCCAAAAATGCCATGCTTGTCAAACATACAACAAAAAAATAAGATCGCATCCTGCTCCTTTACACCCTGTAGTTTTCGTTGGACCTTTCGCAAAATGGGGCATTGATTTCATGACATGTAACCCTCACTCGGTAGGGGGGCATGGATACATCATCGTAGCCATGGATTATTTCACGAAGTGGGCCGAAGTGATGCCTACATTCGATAATACTGGAAAAACTGCAACCTTATTCATATTCAATCATATCATCACGCGATTCGAAATCTCGCAAGCTATCGTCACCGATCACGGTAGTCATTTTCGGAATTTCATGATGTCCTAGCTTACCTAAAAGTTGGGTATTCGACGTGAAAAATCAACCCCCTACTATCCACATGCCAATAGCCAAGTTGAGGCTATAAACAATTTTCTCATCACTATGCTTCGACGGATAATAGGAATTCACAAGACAAGTTGGCACACGATGTTGTTTTTAGCATTATGGGCCTATCGGACATCCGTGAAGTCTGCCACAGGATTTACGCCTTTTCAATTGGTGTATGGTATCGAAGTTGTTCTGTCGATTGAATGTGAGATACCATCGTTGAAGCTAGTCGTTGAACTTCTTCCCAACACCTCTATCAAGGAAGAATGTCTAATGTATTTGATGTGATTAGACGAAACCCGTCATGATTCCACCTTGGTTATTGAAACCCAGAAGAAACACGTAAAATCCCAATACGACAAGCATGTCAAGTTGCGTGTTTTCTCTGAAGGTGATCTAGTTCTCCTTTATGAACAACATCGTGATTTACTAGTGGATGAAAAATTCAAGGCTATGTGGCGCAGCCCTTATATCATCAAACGAGTATTGGAGAAGGGAGATTATGAGTTAGTGGATTATGATGGCATTTCTTTGAGTGAACCCAGAAATGGGCTTTACTTGAAGAAGTATTATGCTTAGACCATCTTTGCATGAGTGCTTGTATTTTTACTGTATCATACTCTTGTGTGCTACTTATGTGTGTTTTTCGTTATTTGGTTTTGACCCCCAACTGCTTACCTCGCATTGTGCTTGGTTTCCAGATGTCGGTGTCTTCGCTACCCTATATCGGCTCCGCCGATGGTACTAGTCATAGTACTCAAAACCTAGCTTCTGCTGCTTGGTCAATCTATGCACCCACAAACAAACTTATCAATCTGCAAGGTGTTTGCCTCGGTCATTCAACCAATAATATCGCAGAATATAGCGCAGTCATCAAATTTTTGACCGATGCCATTTCACTTGGGATTCAGCAACTCGTTGTACGACTTGATTCACAGGTAGTAGTGCTATAGTTAAGTAATATCTATATTATCTGAAGCCCTACTTTGTTACAGGTATATTTATGAATTTGCCTCTTGGAACATTATTTTGATTATATTGAGTATCAACACATTCCTAGATGTCTAAATACGTTAACCAATGCATTGGCTAATGATGTGTTAGACATTCATTTGAGACATTTATAAATCAAATCACACATCACATGTTGTATATAAATCAGAGTAAGTCGGTATAAGCCTCATGTATATATAACGATAAAAAAGTTTTACAAAAAGGTGTTTTCCATCCAAAGACCAAAATATCAAAATATGAAGCCCATGGATTCTACAAAATAGCATCATGGATGCTGCTCACAGTAGCATACTATTGTCCATGCTACCCTATGAATTAGTCAGCTGAGTAAACCAAACACGCCTATAGTGTGGCATTGACAATGCCTTGAAATCTCATTGATGGGGATGTCTGGGATATCTGCTGTCAAACCCTCTATATTCTTCTCGACTACCTCATAGTCGTCAACATCCCATCCTGCTACTATAGCTGCTTTCCCTCGTCTCTGAATGGGGGATGTACCTGGAGGCCGATGTGGCCCTACATCTGCATGGTCAAATTTTTTTATTAGTCATTGGATAAGAGAGCATATATAAAAACATCTTATGTTCTAAAAATTCACAAAAAACACCATAAAAACTAAATGTTTTTCTTACCTAGGTCCCCCCACTGAAAACCCTCAAGTAGAACCAAATCGGGGTCATTTCGAAAGTCCAGACCGACATATGCATAATCATCTATCATCAATATCTGAAGCCTCAACCAGTCAAAGAATGCATCGTTGTATTTGATAATGGGGCCCAATACATGCTGATCCATGAGATCGCACCACCTCTTCATCTGCAAATCTCGTGGCGCTGGTATTCCCCACTCCACTTGTAGCCATAAATGAGGGACTCTTTCTAGAAAGAAAGACACCAAAATAGATCCATACCTGAATTGTTTCACATCCCCATTCTTTCTTTTGGTTAACTACGTCTTCATACTGCGAAGAAGACCATTGCACCAGTTGAACACATGAGGTTCTGTGCATTCCATGGCATACTGAAAATAACTTTGGAGGGCCATGTCCAGATATGCACTCCTTTCCATGCACGCAATGGTAAAAGAGATAGTCTAGAGAGTTAAATCCTGAACACCTCTGATGTCTACCTTACCTTTCCGTCTCTCAGCCTCGGGTTCACAGTGCCAATGGATGTATTGGCTCATTGGTAGGCCACCACCTCGACCCCCTGTTAAGGTCACATGTGCTCCATGACGGGATAACACCATCAAGAAGTAAATTTCTTCGATATCCAAGGAAAGGACGTGGACACCCACATGAAACACCTGTTGTTCTACATCCCACATATGGACCAGGTATTCTAGTAACCTCAGTTGGGCTCTCATGCCCTGGATTTTAAAAAATTTTAACAATATGCATTGTTGAAGGCCATTAACGGTGCTTGGATCATTCAAGGCCATGAAGTCATCATCCTCCTATTCTCGTTCTCTCCACTCCAACATTTTGGCAATCAAATACCTACATGGAGACAAGAAAAGGGGATTAGCATCTTTAATCATTGCTTTTGAAATTATTTTTGGGTCAAATGCATGCATTATTTTTTGGGTTTTCGGCCGCCGTAGACGAAGTTTTAGTACAGTGCAGAGTTTTCGCAGGTGAGCCATAGGGAGCCTGTGATAATCATTGATTTTTGCAGGTCCCGATACTAGTCACCTGCGGCGGCCCCAATGCGTGCCTACCGGCCCAAAAACTCATCCCAAAACTACCTTTTAACCAAAATAAATGACTTTCAATCCATTGAAAAAGAAGAGGATGATGAGCTTACCATGTTGACGAAGGTCATTTGCTAAATGGTCACCTATGATTCTCGCAATCAAAAACCGAAATATGAGGTAAAAATGGGATTCTAGACAAGTTTTGAATGAAATGCAAATGAAATAGCAATAAGAGGTTTTACCCCTATTTATTTCACTTTTTGCTTTTTCTAATAATATTTTATGTTATTTTAATGCATTTTATCATAACCTAAAGGTCTAATGGTCCTGTGAGTCTTTTATTTTTCACAAGTGGAAAGACTAAAGTCCTAAACAATGCAGTATGGACGATTTTTTCTTGATTCGTTTTTCTGTTTGTTACATATACAAGTACTTTTTAGGGTTTTTTCAGAAAAACCTCGAGCCTAGTCTTTGTTCATTCTCGTGCTCGAAAATCAATGAGAACGTAACCGAGTATACTTTTGTCATTTTTTCGTACTCATTACGGAAACACGAAGAGAGAAACCCATGGAGTATCCTTTAATCTCTTTTCACACTCCATAAAAACGAAAATATTGTCGAGCGACCTTGTTCTTTTCATGCTCATAAAAGTATTTGAAGAAAACATTTGATCGGTGATAGTTTATGACTTTTTCGGTCTCATCGAGTCACTTTACGAAAAAGGAACTACGAGATTTCTCTTTAACATGTTTTTCGAACTCTATAAACATGAAAAACCCCTGAGTTTTCTATCTTTGGACTCGTTAAATAAACATCAAAAGAGCCACATGGGACCGAACCACTCCTTCTTAGGGTTCGTTAAACATAATCTGAGGGACTCATCCGAAGGATGATCTTACATCAACAATGTTGGCATGGGGGAAGACCCAGGGTTCAACGCTACAACAGCGCACCAACAAAACCCTAACTATCGGCCCTTTCGGCAAAACCTGCAAAGCAGATGAAGTCTCACCCGAGGTAGAGGCAGGGGTGGTTGCAGGACTCTAGTGTCTGCAACCTTAGATGGGACACAGATCTGTGATTCTAACACTGAACAGAGCACTTAGTAGTTAACATTCATCAATATTCATTTCTTAGTTACTGCGCGGTTAAACCCTAATTACAGTATAGTGCAGTGGTCAACTAGATCTGGCATGTAGCAGAACTTATCACGACGGAACAAATCAGATCTAGCAGATTCAAGAATAAGCACATGTATATAAGTCATATCTAACATTCATCCACATTATTAAACACATAGCATTAACATATCTATCTACCATTCATCTAGGTTAAAGCACTAAGCAATAAACACTTAAACACATCAATACATCGCACAGAGAAAAGCAACACATCATGTACGTGGTTCACCCCCACCCTGGAGCTACGTCCACCAACTCTTATATTGTTTATTATCTTGGGTCAAGATTCTTACAGGCACAGAGCATCCAAGTTCCACTCCGCAGAGGACAAGAGATCTGCACACCTCGCTAGATCCTCCTTCCTTGTGTTACAGCACAAAGCCTTCCACAATCTGTTACAACCACTTGCACTTAGCTCTGCAAGTCTCACACAGTATGCACGAAGCATCTACAATCCATACTTAGCACTTAGCCCAATATCACACATATGTGCTCTTCCTTAGTACTTAGCACAATTTGCAACTGCTACCTCTTACATTTCCTAGACATCTATTTATACTTTACAAAATAGGCCTAAACATGGGTAAACCCATGGGCCGACATCCCCATACCCATTACACAATCCCAAATCCAAAAAAGGGCCCTAAAATAGGTTGAGATCCTACAATATCCGCTTCATCTTGCGCTCCACCTTCGATAGCCTGTCAAAGTCCCAAAATTAGGTCAAACATGACCAAGAATCCTCAAAACTTGGTCAAGGGCCAACAGGCCCCCAACACTCACCTGTGACTCGTTCTGAGTCACTTTGATCTGACTAGTTTTGCTTCAAAAGCCTCGAGTTGCTTCGACTTGTTCCTGTGCTACGGCCTCTTGTTCAGTGAACTCTTGTATGACTGCTTCGTTGACAAGTCCTTCAGGGTGTTGTTCAGCTGCAGTGAAAACATGCTCCAGTTCCACTCCTCGACCTTCGATTTATGTGAACAGTTGGTAAGCCTTGTCCTGTAAAGGTTGGAGCATCTAAGTTACTTCCATAAATCTGCTCTGAATAGTATGGACCTTCTACTGGGAAGTGTGTTTCTCTTGGGATCGCTTCATACTTTCCATAGCTAACAAGGGCTTCAACTGCACCTATATTGTCTCTGCTTGATGCTTCGCTTCCTGGAGTTGTGACTCCAGTGCCTTCAATTTTGGATCTTCGGTGAGTTTCTCATACATTTGGGCACTGTGATCACTCATTTTCTTGCATTCCAGGGAAATGACTTTTATTCTTTCAACTGCACTTCGAGCAGTTGCTTCCCTTTAGTCCCTTACATCTTGCAGGGTGTCGGGTACAGTGCGGAGCTCTAAATCTGTTATTAGTTGTTGTAGTTGTTGGAAAGCATCTATGAGCTGCTCTACTTGATGTGTGACTCGATCTTCATCCTGTATCTCTAATATTGTCACAGAGCGGAGGGCTCTGTTTACTGCTTCTTTTACTTCAATCTGCTCTGCGAGCAACTGTTCTTTCTCTTGCTACATATGTGCTTTCTCCACTTCAAATTTGGCCTCGAGAGAAAACTTCTCATGTTCTGTAATTATGCATTATTCTACAATGTCACCTTGTACTTGCTTCAAGGTCTTTGTAGCTTGTTCTACTTCTTCTTGTGCGTGACGAAGACTAGCTTCGACCGCATCAGCTAATCGACGGAGTTGGGCTGGCTCATCCCCCAACTCTAGTTCTCCTAATGTTAGAGGCACAGTGGACACTACACGGATGGACTGAAGGGCCTGTTGTACCCCTTGGAACTCAACCTTAAGTTTTTCATACATTTCCTCCTGCTTAGCTTCTTGTTTCTCCACGATTTCTAGTGAAGCGTCGTTGAGGACTGCTATGATGAAGTCAAAGTCATCAGTAGTAAGCACGGTCTTCATGTTGGTCACGGTGGCTCTCGATTTCTTCCGGGAAGAAGGTTTCGGGTGAGAAATCTTCCTCTTCTTCAGGGGATCAGTCTCATCTCTCGACGGTGTTACTTCGCCTTGCTTTTGTTCAGCTCTTGTGTCATTTATTTCTTCCTCCTCACCCCCTCGATCAGGTGATACTAAAGAAGTCTTTCTGGAGGCGTTTCTTAGGTATTGGACCTCTTCATTCTTCTTCGTTTTGTTGGGTACGGG
Organism: Picea engelmannii; assembly: GCA_009831015.1. NCBI lineage: Eukaryota > Viridiplantae > Streptophyta > Pinopsida > Pinales > Pinaceae > Picea > Picea engelmannii. Next base: position 522,119 of record ML781430.1, on the reverse strand, counting down.
TGTATCATGTGCGGTTTCTAGGCTGCCAGGGTCGGACATCTCTATAGGGTCGGATGGAATAAGGAGGTACGTTGACTAGTCCTCAGTGATCTCCTCAATATCCTCTTATGTGAGCTTGTAGTACGACTACAGTTGCTCCTTATGTTCATCGGCTCGCGCTGTAAGGTAGATGAAGTGTCGATCTATGCAGAACTTCATCAGAGGTTGGAATCTCTATAAGGTGTTCAGATTCATGCGAGGTTCTGCTTCTATGGCTCTCTTCAACTAAAGGTAGTAGGTATGAAAAACAACATTCGACTGCCACTATTTGTTTATATCACTCGAGTACCAAAGGGTAGTGAACTTCGTAGCAAGCGGCTCAAACAGTTCAATATCTAGGAAGGTCACACCTTCTGGAATTTCCCAAGCAACAAAGGCGATAAGGATCAGAAGCTAGCTAAAGTGGAAATCGTAGCCCTAATCCTGTGCTTCGCGATAGTATAGCTCCATCTGATTCACCCAGTTCATCTGTAAACCTTCTACGCACTTTCTTGTGAGGTCAACAACAAATCCTATGCCCTGCATAGGTCTGTTCTTCCCTACTAACTTTCCTGCAATTAACTGACAGGCGAGGTGCATTGCGCCATTCTGGATGGAGGCTACCTTGTAGCCTCGTGTTCCCTTTTTGACATCTCCATATGTATCATTGATTTTCTATGTCAGTGCATGATCTGTGGATTTTCCTGGATAGAACTCTTTTGGATCAGGCCCTTGCATACTCAAGCCTGTGATCCTATGGATCAACATCGAGTCGACTATGATATAGTGGTCTAGCCATAAGTAGTCGCCATGGTAACATGAAAGTAATAACTTGACACAGGCATTGACTTCCTGGTGCCTTCTGAAATGTGGGATTTTCATGACGTTTGACAAAGTGGACTGCGCAAGGTTCATCATCCACAGCTAAGGGAGTATCTTTGAGTTCTTCCCCTTCATCTTAGTCAGGTATTTATACGGGGCAAGCATACTGTAGTTTTTTCGATCTCTGAGGTTTAAGTCACTAAACTTCAAAGCTATGATCTTATGTTGTTGTGCTTGAACTGTGTGTATCCCCTTCGGGAGGTACGCAATAACCATGGTGTACTCGAATTCTCTTGGCACTCTATCTCGACTCACTACCCCAGCTAGAGGTGGGATGTAATCTGGCAATATGGTCGAGATCATCTTTGCATTAGCTAGGTCATCTTTGTGATTGGTTCTCTTTTTTGCCGATGGTTGGGATGATCTGGCTTTGTGAGCAGTCGACAAAGAGGCTTGCAGTCCTCTCGTCGATGATGCTTGAATACTTGCAGACATCACTCTTTCATACATTACCCTCTCAGTCATTAGGTCAATAAGAACTTCTTTGACAATTTTCTCTGCAGCGCTAAGCTCATCCGACATGCACGCTCGTGGTTGAATGTCTCGGGTTCGAATCATAATTGTTCAATGTAATGGAATAGATGGCACTAACGCAGTGATCATTGTGTGAAATAAACTATGTTGTGAGCTCTCCTAGTCACGATTCTCCAAAGTGTTCTCGTTGTGTGCCACGAGGGGATAAATAGATAACTCGGCAACGGATCTCCTGCAACAGGTGAGAAGCCTTCATTAACTAGTTATGTCCATTGTGGCATGGTCCCAACGGTCTGGTGGCAAACTTTTTGACCATAAATGCCTTCCTACCCATTCAGGTCATCGGTCGAACGGTTATACTGTTCCAACGGCTATATTGCTTCACCATGGCGAAGTGCCATGTGACGTTGTTCTGATATTCCGGCGAAGCTCCAATTTTTCAAATTTTCCTTCTGCGAAGTTCCCTCGGGAACCTTCTATAACTTTCCAATCTTATCTCTCTTCTTACTTAGTTTTCTAGCCTTGTTTTTAGTGAGCTTCATCTCAAAATTCCTTTTTCCATTATGATTCTTATCTTCTTTCGACAAAGTAACTTCGCGATGTTGAGGTTCCTTCCTAGAAATCAAGGGAAATACTTCATCTGTACCTGGAATAGGTACTTCAGTATTTTGTGGGTCTTCTAATGTTCTTCCAACTTCGACATGCAAATCTCTGGTTTGAAATAGCTTCGCTTGGTTCTCCTGTTCTTCAATCAAGTGTGCAATCCTCCTAGTCATGAAATCTTTCAACTCTTGCTTCTTTTGTTCTAAGACTTCTTCTTTCCTTCTGGCCTGATCTTTTTCAATCCACGGTTTTCCTAATAACATAGCAAATGGAGCGTTGTTCTCAATAAATTTAATAACTTCAAATTCTTCCTCTATCGAAGTTCCACGATCACTCATAGATATCCTAGTAAGTCTTCCACATAGGGTTATCATCTTTCCTTTAAATAATCTTATTCCTCCAAATGAAGGAATCATAGAAGGCTTTCCTAGAATTTCCCAAGTTCTTTCGGTCATGATATTCACCTATGTTTCCTCATCTAGAACACAGTCAATGTCAATTAATCCTATTCTTACTTCAATGCATTCTTTTTCTTTGAAGATCTCTGATAAATTGATATGTTGGTGGTCATTCAGGGTTTCTTTCATCTATAGCAATACTTTTTCTGATTATTTCTGGGGTTCTGTCATAATCTCAGTGGCTTGATCTTTCCCATGGTCTTCTTGTCTCATATTCATCCTTTCAACCTTAGCAATCATTCTAGGGCAATCCAATACTTCATGGTCCATATCTTTGCAACAGAGGCAACTAGGTCTTCTACTAGAGCATTCCTTAGCCAAATGTCTCGGTCTTCTGCAACTGTAACAAAGGGTTAATCCTCTCTTTCTCTTAAATAATCCCCAGCCTTTCCTGTATCGCGAACTAGGATCATGGTAGATAACCTACAAAAAAAATATTTCTAGGATCCTAGATCCATACTTTAGAAACAAAAATTTCCACTAATCTTATCTTCAGCAGAGTACAAAGCTTCCAGATCTTAAAACTTTTTACTATTCTTACTTTTATCAGAGAACAAAGCATTCAGATCTTACCTCTTTTCTTCAGATCGGACTTCTTTGTTTAGCACAAAGTTTCACAAATCAAGTAGAATACTACGCACTAGAGCGATAGATCTATGCACAAAGATTTCACATTTTCATGCCAGGTCTTTGCACAAAGCTTATTTTTCTTCAGTTCCTAGCAATCACAGTTTCAAGTTAGGTCTTTGCACAAAGCTTCTTTTTCCTCAGTTTTTAGCAATCATAGTTTTAGGTTAGGTCTTTGCACAAAGCTTCTTTTTCCTCAATTCCCAACAATCACAGTTTCAAGTCTCGGCAACAGAACCATTTGTTGGCGCATGGGCAGGCCCAGGGTTCAATGCTACAACAGCGCACCAACAAAACCCTAACTATCGGCCCTTTCAGCAACACCTGCAAAGCAGATGAAGTCTCACTCGAGCTAGAGGCAGGGGTGGTTGCAGGACAACAGTGTATGCAACCTTAGCTGGGACACAGATCTATGATTCTAACACTTAAAAGAGCACTTAGTAGTTAACATTCATCAATATTCAGTTCTTAGTTATTATGCAGTTAAACCCTAATAATAGTATAGTGTAGTGGTCAACCAGATCTGGCATCTAGCAGAACTTAGTACGACGAAACATATCAGATCTAGCAGATTCAAGCACTAAGCACATGTATATAAGTCATATCTAAAATTCATCCACATTATTAAGCACATAGCATTAACATATCTATCTATCATTCATCTAGGTTAAAGCACTAAACAATAAACACTTAAACACATCAATACATCGCACAGACCAAAGAAACACAACATGTACGTGGTTCACCCCCACCCTAGGGCTATGTCCACCAACTCTTCTCTTCTTTATTATCTTGGGTCAAGATTCTTACAGGCACAGAGCATCCAAGTTCCACTCTGCAAAGGACAAGAGATATGCGCACCTCGCTAGATCCTCCTTCCTTGCGTTACAACACAAAGCCTTCCACAGTCTGTTACAACCACTTGCACTTAACTCTGAGAGTCTCACACAGTATGCACGAAGCATCTACAATCCATACTTAACACTTAGCCCAATATCACACAGATATGCTCTTCCTTAGAACTTAGCACAATTTTCAACTGTTACCTCTTACATTGCCTAGACATCTATTTATACTTTACAAAATAGGCCTAAACATGGGTAAACCCATGGAACGACTTCCCCATACCCGTTACATAATCCCAAATCCCAAAAAGGGCCCTAAAAGGGGTCGAGATCCCATGATCTTTGCTTCATCTTGCGCTTTTCCTTCGACAGCCTGTCGAAGTCCCAAAATTAGGTCAAACATGACCAAGAATCCTCAAAACTTGGTCAAGGGACAACAAACAAGCATATGTTATCCTCCTCAAGCTTGTGTAAAAATAAAGAGGTACTCGCCAAAAATAGTGGAGGAGAATTTGGGAAAGAAATGTGTCTTTGTATCCATGTTAGTGGAAATACTAGTCGCTCTTGAACATGACACCCCCCTTCATCATTTGAATCCGGGTTGGGAAATCCATTTGTCTCTCGTCTGACTTTCTTCAAGTTCATATCTTGGGTCGTCTTTGAGTCAATGCTGCCAAGACCATTGTCATGTCATCCATATGTTCAAGAGAAGTCCAAACAAGCCCTCTATCGAGTTAGCCATCTGCAATTATCAATTCCTACCATGTCGGCCTTCCCTATGTCAATTTCGAATCGTTTTCATACTTTGATCTACCCTAAATCTATTACTTATTTCGTTTCATTGGTGATGGATACATCAAGGCCCTCCTGTGACGAGTCTTTTCCTGTCAAATTCAACTCATCATCCAGGAATGAGACATAGAAATCATTTTAGTACCTTAGAGTCTACATGCCTCAATGGCAGGTTTCTTCGCTTTCAACAGTGGATTCACATCATTGGTCCCTGATCAGAAGATTCCCTCGAGTGTTTGACTTCAGCTCATTTATTCACATTCATTGGATTGTACTAAGGTACCTTGGGAGTCATTGACATCAATGGTGATTTCCCTCGCGCTTGTTAACAGTTTTCATCAATGACCGGTAATCAAGTGGTTTCTACCATGTTCAACTTCATCACCTCTAATCGCATGGTTAGATTTGTACTTACGGATGACAGGATTGAAGACCCTTGATCTCATCACCTTGGTTTAGGTTGTGATGGAGTATTTCCAATTTGTATTGACACATAGATCCACTCTGTATGTCTTGTGGCTATGTCCTGATTTCAAGTTTGTTAACACAGATCCATAATGTATTCTTGGTGGCTATGTATTGTCTTAATGACATATATCCATGGTGTATAACTGGTGGTCATGACTGACATCATTTGTAGTCTAAGTATGGGAATTCCTACCTCAGAAATGGTATAATATTGTGCAGATGTTTGACTGTTTGCAGGTTCCTGATTAGCGCGCTCCTTGTTCCTGACACACACACGCATTTTACAAAGTATTTTGGTTGTCACGAGTTCCAGCCTCATACTTTGGGGGGAATTATGTTACACATTATTTTGGTCACACTAATGATGACTGTGCAAGTATGTGTTCAGGCTCTCAAAACAATCTTTTGCATGAGGAAAATGATTGAGTTCTTCCCCTACAAGGCATATTTTTGGAATGACACCGCAGGTTGATAGTGGTACACAGTGCAGAAATCCTTGATTTCTGCAGGTTGCTCTATGCTTGGCTCGCAGGGTTTCCGTTGGCTTCTATATAGGCAGGGTGCGGTGACATTTGAAGCTAAGAAAAGGAATAAGTTCACAAAGTTTCTAGAAGGAGAATATTATAGAATGTGAAGTGGCATTCGTATGGTTGTGATCCTACTGGCTTCTCTGATTTGGTGGGATCATCCTCATCCTTGTAACCACTTCATCTTCTCCTATATAATGATGGGTTTCTCATGGAAAAGGTTAAGCAAGATTTAGCAAAGAATTGCAGAAAGAATAGGCTGAAGACTATGTGAAGGATCATGTTACAAATGATGCTTGAGGCCTCCATTTGTCCATCAAGATTTTGTGGACCATATTCATACAAATTCGGAGCAAGTGTATGTGTGTGTTGGAACAAAGGACCACCGAAAGGGAACTTGTGACATCAAGGCAATTTGGTTGTATCTTCCACTTTTACTTAATATGATACGGTGACATGTTTATTTCCCATAAAATCATTAGCATTTTATTACATGACTCCTTGATCACATGTTTAGGTTTTTCATTGAATCTACAATTGTTGCTTTCACTTTGGTTGGTTTGTGACATCGCAGATCTGATCTCACAAGAGCACCGGAGCGAAGCAGGAACAACAAAGATATAAGGAAGAGATATCTAAAGGTATGTCATCTATTCCTTATTTGGTGGTAAACTTAATGATAGCAACTTAGGGAAAGCATCATGTCCTATCTTGTTTTGTTCTAGATCCATGTGGATATATGGAGATTAGTTTATGTTTGCATTCACCGATTTATCCAATAACAGAAGCGTGCTAGCCCTTTCAAATTCAATTCATCATGGCAAGCAAATGAAGATTTTCAGAATATTGTCAAGGAGAATTGGATTCCATATGAACAAGGATCAGACACATCAGCTGCAATCCACTTTGTTTCAAATCTAAAGTGTATCAAACAATTGGTCATCCCTTGGGCACATGCCAAGCGTGCTAGCAAGGAAATTGAATTAAGCCAAATTGAAGATGGGATTTAACATCTCTGTCAGACTGCGAAGGGGGGTTACATCTCAATGCGGGACAAGAATGACGTTCTAGCTCTTGATGTGTGACATGGGAAATTGCTTGAAGAAAAAGAAGCAGAATGGTGCCTAAAAAGCAGGGCTACCTGGTTAAATAAAAGCAATCAAAATACCAAATTTTTCCAAGCCTTTCCAAAAGGAAGAAAGTCTACAAACACCATTTTGAAATTAAAGGATCAATCGGAAGCCACGGTTTTTTCCTTTGAAGGATTAGCCCAACTAGGGAAAAATCACTTCCAATCCCTCTTTAGGGCTGACCCGGGAATTAATATTGCAGAGATTATAAGGATGGCTTTGCTTTTCCCTATATTTGTTCACGAGGAAGGAAACATAGATCTATCTATTGAAGTGGAAATGGAGGAACTTAAGGAAACTCTCCATAGTTTCCATAAGGATAAAAGCTCGGGTTCAGATGGATGGAAAATTGAATTCTATCTAGGATTTTTTGAGCTCATCGGACCTGAGCTCCTTCAGCTTGTTGAAGATTCCGGGAGAAATGGGAAATTGTACACCCCTATAAATTCCACCTTCATTTCTCTTATACCCAAATTGGATGAGCCGCAATATTTTGATGACTCCGGGCCAATATCTTTATGTAACTGCCTTTACAAAATAGTGGCCAAAGTCATTGCCTGGAGATTAAAACATATCCTCTCGGGGGCCATCTCACAAGAACAGTTCAGTTTTTTGGAGGGGTGTCAAATTCATGTAGCAATCAGTGTAGCGCAAGAAGGGCTTCACAGTTTAAAGACCACAAAGTCTTGGGGAGCTATTCTAAAAATTGATTTATCTAAATCTTTTGACTCTGTAAACTAATCCTTTATCAGACTTCTCCTCACTCATTTGGGATTCGAATTTCCTTTTATCAAGTGGGTGATGGCATGCTTATCCTTTGTTTCTTTTGCAATCCTTATCAATGGTGATGCCTCCGCCTTTTTCAATCTGAAATAGGTTTAAGACAAGGTTTCCCCCTCTCCCCACTCCTCTTCCTATTGGTCACAGAAGGTCTAAGTCGTGCTATAGCTCAGGTTGTTGGTTCAGGGTACTTTCAAGGAGTATCCATTGGACTGGGGATTTGAATCACCCACCTCCTCTTTGTGGATGATATCCTCATCTTCTGCAGTGGGCGATTGAGGGATGTTGAAAAACTTAAAGAGATTCTCAAATTGTTTCAGGGTTCCACTGGAATGGTCATAAATGTTCAAAAATCCACTCTATCCTTCACAGGTATGGAGATGGCCACGGAATCTCACTAAAAACAACTTTTCCCATTCCCTACCATTGACTTCTCAGAGGGCATCAAATACTTGGGTTTTCACCTTAAACCAAATGACTATCACAAAGTTAATTGGTGTTGGCTTCTGGCCAAGTTGGAAAAACATCTCAAAGGATGGAGCTTCAGGTAGCTTTCCAGAGTGGGTAGACTTACATTGGCCAAATCAGTTCTGGAAGTCATCCTTGTCTATTGGATGTCTCTATCCTAGATCCCAAAGGGGATATTGTAAAAGGCCCAAAGAATTTTCTTCCGTTTTATTTGGTCGGGTACTTAGGATCATCATACCCTTACATGGGTGAAATGGGATCGCCTTGCATGCCCAAAGGCATTAGGTGGATGGGGATTGAAGAATATCTTCCTTTTCTCAAAAGTGTTGGCCACCAAATTTGGATGGAGATTGATATAAACTACCAACCTGTGGACTACAATTGCTTTTTGTAAATATATCAGGCCAGATTCTATTGAATACTGGATCTGAAAACCACAAAAATCACATCCCCATGGTTCTATTATTTGGAAAGTGGTGATCTCATCCTTCTCTGTCATAGGTGACGATCTGGCCTAATGTATTGGTAGGGGGAATCAAGTTAGGATTGGGGTTGACCCTTGGCCAGGTAGTGGACAATATCATATTCTTCCCATTGAAATCATAGACATTCTTCATGAGCAGGATATCCACTTCATCTCACAGGTATCGAATCCATATTCCACCTCAATCTGGCAGCAAGGTTGGTTTGGTGTTGATTCCTTTGGACTAGAAGGTAATCAAGCTCTTCTCTGGAACAACTATATGATGTCCCTTCACTCGAGACATATTTGAATTATCGATAGAGATGATGAACTAGTATGGCAGAAATCTCCCCATTGGATCTATACTCCAAAACTGGGATATATCGCATTAAATGTCCAAATTATGCACAGGGATCAAAGCTAGTGGTGGCGAGGACTATGGAAGTTAAAATTCCCAAAAAAATATAAATATTTATGTGGTGTGTTATATAGAATAAAATACCAACTTGGGACAATATGAGTAAGAGAAGCATAGCAATCCTCGGTTGGTGCCCACTTTGCAAAGGGGCAAATGAATCTTGTATGCACCTCTTCATTAATTGTTCTTTTACACAAAGGGTATAGGAGGAAATTGCACTTCGACTTAGTCAAGTTATGGTATGGGACGGTCCCTCAGTGGAGTTGGCTTGGCATGCTTGGCGTCATGATCAAGCACACACAAAGATAAAATCTCTTCCCCTTATAATTTGTTGAGGCATTTGGCTAGCCCTTAACAAAGCTATTTTTCAAGATCGACCCTCTCTTCCAGATTGCATTGTTGCTTAGGATCTCTCGATCCTTTCTCACTTTCCATGGGAAAAAGACTCTCCTGCTCTCTAAATTATCTCCCGCGAATCAATTAACTACACCTATCCTTGGGCCTTCTTTGATGGTTCTTCACAGAATGACCAACAGAATTGTTGGGGGGAGCGGTTTTGTATTTTTCGGATACACGTTTTTTCAAAATAAAGATGGGATTAGGAGTGGGAACAAACAACTTTGTTGATCTTATGTCCCTAAATATCCTATTACAATTTGTAATGGAAAAAGAGATTCATTGTATTCAACTCTTCGATGACTCTATGAATGTTATCAATTGGTCTCAGAAAATTCAAATCTGTCATAATATTTTTTATTGCCAATATTGGAGGAAATATTCATATTTCGGAACTCATTTGCAACTAACACTCTCTCTCATGTATATAGGTAACACAACCAACTAGCAGACTCTTTATCAAAAGATCAACTTCAACTCATTTTTTGCAGCTGACACATCATAGAAATGGCAAGTGAGGAGGTCTATGAATACTATCATAGGCCTTTCGTAGAGGACATCATAAAACCAATCTAATCTCTCTATTTTTTGTGGATTCAGCTATTAGATCATAATAGAACATGTGTGTAAAATGCAATCAATTCGCTGAAAAGAACTTGATGTGACAATTACTATGTCCATTAGCTACAGACCTTCATAATTGTGATATTGATTCTCTTTACTTGAGCTATGTTTTGTCAAAAATTGATGTATATACACTTTGATATGAACTCACTTTTTTATATCATGTTCCTTTTTGCTCTAGAGTTTCCCATTCATTTGTGGCCAAGAATCATATCATTTTTATTCCAGATGACCAGTGTTATATGGAACCTACATAATGTAATGTTGTCTCCTCATATGAATAAAATTACGCTTTTTTCGTGGGAAAAAAAATTACACATTTCATAGATTTCTTCATATGTCATTTGTGAGATATCTCCAGCTCCCATGAGATTCAATACATCTACACAATATTCTCTATTTCCCTCAAGGAGAATAGTACACCAAGTTTTTAGATATAGCTTGTTCTTCTTTGATCGTTGCAGATTGTATTGAAACCTCTCAACATAGTCCCCTGAGATTTTGTCATCCTTTTGCATCATTTTGAGAATTTCTTCTCAAGTATCCCTTGCCTTACAATAATATTTATACTTTCTCTAAAATGTTTGCCTCGTCTCTTCCCATGTGTGAACAGTGTTCCCTCCAAGCCCCACGAACCAACGAAGTGTTGTTTCCTTCAGGGTGGCTGGAAATAACTTAATCTTTTAGGCATCAGAGGTATATTCATAACTTCGGTAGATGAAATCAAACTCAAAGAGGAATGTGTCTAGATTCTTCATTTACTAGACCATGAAATTTAGGAAAGGCAGAAGGTGGGATGTGCTTCCTTTGAACCATGGAATTCGAATCTTAGATAGGGAATTCAAATGTATAGGTTCCTTCAAGTTAGAACCTTCTCCTTCATTAGCCATTTTTAACAACTCTTTTCTCCAAAACACCACACATTCAACAGAATCAATAGAGAAGTCTGGCTCTTGAATAGGATTCTCTTGATAATATAAATCCTCTTGCTTGTCAACAATTTTTGTGGTTGGAGAGCTTATGACAACATGTGCTATAGAATCAACTTGGGGATGACTAGATATTGTATCAAATGTAATTTTCTCAATAGGGGGATTATGCTAAGATTCTAAAATACCCTTTGGGTTGCCTCCTTATATAGGTTTTCCTGCTAGGGTGTTAGTAATATGGGTGTCTCCTACTACACCACAGAAGCATCCCCAAGCATCTCTAACTCTTCTCATGCATCCTAGTATGACCTTATGTACAACACTTGAATGGAGATTGATATCCTAGTAATCCCCTAGGCTAACCCCCTATCCCAATGTCTTGTTTCCTAAATTGGTATAAAACAAGTATCTAAATTCCTCAATGTCTCCTCGACAATGATACAAAAAATGACAATTTTTTTTATGATTCTAATTTTAATTGAAAACATGTGTACATTTAATTGTTACCAACCTATGGTTCTAATGAGCTTATAAGACACTATGTACTATTTGTACAAAATAAGACACTTTTATTGCTTGATCCATGTTAATGCTCAATGAATCCTACAAAGTGAAGTTCTTTTTATCTAGTGACAGGAAAGTGCATCTACTTTAAGATCACTATAATTGATAATGAAAGCAAATTAAAAGAAAGTACAATTAAAAATGAAACATGCCAACACTAAATTTGTGGTTCAATATGCTTAACAAATTTAATCTGTCATTAGTTTGTGGCTACCTGAACAAGATGCCAGTAAATACAAACAAATTAAATAATCTATCCATTTATCCATACAACATCTATTTCTTAGAAAACTAGATCTAGATTATAACTTTGTCATTCATATATTTTCATAGTCCATAAAAGCTTCTATAAACACCATTACTACAATTGGAAATCTAATATAATTCTTGAAAGGAAATCAAAACAACATGAAGGAAAAGGACAACACTGGTACCGAATGAGAGGGATCTACCTCACAAAGTCTAGTCTATTGATTACTTAGAACAAACTACTAATACACCTTGGAGATGAAAAAAACTCAAACTCTCTTTATATTGAAGAAAAGATCAGACTTACAATTCATTATGTGTCTCTAGATGGTCTCAAATACAAATTTAGACGTATATATAGAGTTTGGTCTTATGCTAATTTTTAGAAAACCATAACAAAACATAATTGAACTCAATAGGTGTTGGAATTCGAACAACTGGTTGCAAAACAAATTTGAAGACATCCCTTATTCAGAACCGAGCACTAAGACTAGAAATATTTATGATTGGTTGTTGGTTGTGGCCTTCTTTACTCCTGGAGTTTGCTTGTTGTGAGTTGTTTGAGATGAAATCACGTGGATTCCAAGACACGACCCAAGAATCGTGCTAGAAATGTTCAAGCATTAAATATTCAACTAGAACGGCCTTAAATAACTCCAAGACTATTACAGGTTTGTCCATTTTGGATGTTATGTTCCCAGGGTAGATTTGATGTACTAGACAGAAGATTCCTATAATAAATCTTTCCAAAACATTTTTCTCGGCAACCTTGTGATCAAAAGAGGAATCTACAAACTTTTCACAAAGGTTTAGCATGTAATCATGATACCTGCTTTAAACAAGTTAGAAGCAACAATAAAACATCTTAAGATTAATACTATAAACAAGAAAAGGTTAAGAGATCAATCCATTAATACCTAGAAAAATGTATGAACCAAATCTTTGTGAAATAGATACTTCTTGGAATAAACATGAGCTTAAGGAGTGTAAGTGCTCAATAGAAATAGTTATAGATAGGAAAAAAGGATGTCATTTTATGGGCCTATCATCACACTTAAATTATGAACTAGGAAAATTGTAGACTTGTGAAGCACTATGTAAATTTTATGCAATCATCAAGTATAGAAATAAGCTACTGGATGAATTTTGCATCTTTATATTTTTAGGGAATGAAACTATATGATTAATATGTAGCTACCTATAGCATAGAAACATAACTATATAGCATGAGTTTTCCAGACATGGGATGTCTCAAGGCTTACTAGCTAATGTTACAAAAATCATTATCTCTTTTAGAATTAAACATCATTGTTGAGCATAGAGTGTAAATGCTCAATGATACTTAAAGGAAATAGAAACTGAAAGGTAAATTCAAGTGTTGAAAGATAAACCTATTCTACAATGCTCTAAATCACACAACAGGTCCACTGTCAACCATAGGTTTATGTCATATTGACAAAGGAATAAATAACATTCATATAGATAACATAAATGTTATAGCTACATAAAATACGAACATTCACATAATAAATTATAATGCACAACAAATCTGAAGGTTCATGTGGGCCCTCGACCAAGTTTTGAGGAAACATTGGTCGGGTTTTGACCACTTTTGTACTTCGACGGGCTAGTCAAAGATGGAGTGCCCAGGCGGAGCTAAGATCGCGAGATCTCACTTGTTTTGTCAACCCAGCAAGGGGTTCATTGGGGTTTTTGTATCAGGGTTTATGGGTTGTCATCCCATGGGTTTACCCATGTTTAGGCCTTTTTGTAAGGGATGTAAAAGTATAAATAAGAAATATTGTAAGGTAGAAGTAGCGTAGCTCGAGGGGTGTGTAAGTAGCTAAGTGCAAGAAGCAAGTAGTTATGAGTTGTTTTGTGCAACAGACTATGTATGTAAGGCTTTGTGCGTAATAGAAGAGTTGGCTCTATGCCTTGACCTGATTTTGGGAAGGTAGATTTGGTGCTTAGTGCGCAGATCACCTATCTAGTGCAAAGCTAGGCTCTGTGGCTTAGTGCACATGAGAGGATGGATGTAAGAGATTGAATACTAATAAAGAAGTAGAATTTGTTGGTGGACGTAGCCCCACACTGGGGTGAACCACGTAAATATTGTACCGATGGTTTGCTTTGTGCTATAATGTTTATGCTGTGAATCTGCTTAGTGCATTGAATGCTATGAATGGCAGATAGATCTATGAATGTTTAATGCAGTGTATATGTTGAATGTGTTAGATCTGACTTATGATGTTAAAGTGTGATGTGTATTTAGTCATTGTTATTGCGTCAATCTGTACTTAGGGTTTGATTTGTGATGTGAATAAAGCTAATGAATTAATATTTGTTGTTCCTAAGTACCCTGCAAAGTGTTGTAATCACATATCTGTGTCCCGGCTTGGTTACAGACACCTGAGTCCTGTAACCCCCCTACCTCTACCTCGGGTGAGACTTCTCCTGCTTCGCAGGTGTTGCCGAAAGGGCCAGTAGTTGGGGTTTTTTTGGTGCGTTGTTGAAGCGTTGAACCTTGGGTCTACCCCTGTGCCAACAAACGGTTCCATTGTCAGGACTTGAAACTGTGATTGTTGGGAACTAAAGTAAAGAAAAGAGAAGATTTTTGCGTAGATCTATTGTTGTAGTGCGTAGTATTCTACTTGAATTGTGCTAAGAAAGAAACCCAATCTGAAGAAAAGAGGTAAAGCTTTGTGCTTTGATAGAATAAGATAAGTGAAAATTTTTGTTTCGAAAGCATGAATCTAGGTATGTTTGATAGATTATGTCCTAGTCTGAAAGCTAGGGTATAGTTATAAGAAAGAGTTGCTCTGAATAAATTTGATATAAATAGAGAAAGATATGTTATTCCTATGCATAGAAAGAATTTTTGGACTAATGAATGGATGCAGGAACCTAGAAAGATTTTTTGCAGATTACAGATCCAGCATTGTGATCCTAGTGCACAGTACAGGAGAGTTTGGGGAACATTTAAAAGAAAGAGAGGATTGACATTATGTTATAACTGTAGAAGACCGGGACATCTTGCTAAGGAATGCCCTGGTATAGGTCCTATTTGTCTTTGTTGTAAAACGGTTGGTCATGAAGTTGAGGATTGTCCAAGAATGATTGCTAAAGTTGAACAAATGAACATGAGTCAAGAGAATGAGAGCATGTTAGAAGATCGTCAAGAGAAAGAATCAGAGAAATCTCATACTATGTTAGTACAGTTAAAAGAAGCAATGAATGATTACAAAGATGTCAGTTTATTAGAGATCTTGAAAGAAAAACAGTGCATAGATACAAGAATAGGAGACTTCGACATAGACTGTGTCCTGGATGAGGAGACACGAGTGAATATTATGACAGAAATCACTTGGGAAATTTTAGGAAAGCCCACTATGGTACCTTCATTGGGAAGAATAGGCTTGTTTAAAGGAAAGATGATAACCCTATGTGGAAGAGTTACTAATGTGTCTGTTATCATTCATGGAACATCGACAGAAGAGGAATTTGAAGGCATTAAGCTTGTTGAGAGCAGTACCCCATTCCCTCTTTTGTTAGGAAAGACTTGGATTGAGAAAGATCGGATCAGAAAGAAATCAAAGGAAGAAGCTACAGAAAAGAAAAAGAAAGAACTAAGGGATTTCATAGCTAGAAAAATAGATCAACTGATAGAAGAACGAAAAGTTGAGTCGAAGCAGCAGAACACAAGAGAAGTAGTTGTTGAGGTTGAAAGAACACGGGAAGGTTTGAAGGACCTATCCATGCAAGAAAGGAATACATCTACCCAACAGTTAATAAGAGAAGGGATATTAACTTCAAACCCTTTGAGATCACATCAACAGTGCGAAGTCACTTCGCTAGGAGAATATAAGAATAAGAATGGAAAGAGAAATCCACAAACAGTTAGAGAGACTTAGACCATAGGAAAGAAGGCAAGGAAGCTTAGTAAGAAGAAGGCTAAGTTGGAAAAGCTACAGGAAATTACAGAGAATAGATGGAAGATTTCACATATTGGAACTTTGCAGGAGGCAAGTTTGTGGGATTTGAACCTCGCTGGAATAGCAGAACCGCGCAGAATGGGACTTCGCCCTAGCTAAGCCATATGACCGTTGGAGGTGCCCCGACCATTAGAATGATGCTCTGGAATGGCTAGGAAAGGAATTTATGGGCAGATAGATCGTCGTTAGACATTCATACCTCGCCATAACAGACGGATTCGCATTGATTGAGGCATTATTGTCCGTTGTAGGAATATGTTACGACACTTGCTTACTTAAACCGTCAGACGCTGTGTTGGGACCACTTTTTCTACCCGTGATTATCTGAGATAGGAAACGAAGTGATTGTGAGTGTCAAGGTGTGCTATCATACCTCGCCATCTGTTGTTTACCCCACTATCCATTCACCTACCCCGACTTATTTATTAAGAGTAAGAATGTCGATCAAGCGCACTGAGCTAGAGAAGTCAGTTGAAGAAGTTCTGAATAATTTTATGGCTGATAAATCTATTTCTAAGGGAGTATAGCCATCGTTGACCAGGGGACTACAGGCTTCCCCTTCTACTGGACGTCATTCGAAACGTGCCAACCCCGCAACTGATAAGCGAAGTAAGCATCACGATGATCTGGCTAATGTGAAGCAGATCTCGCCGTTCTTACCTGACTACATCTCACCTTTGGCTGGCACAGTTAACCATGACAGCATCCCACGGGAATTCGAATACACATTGATCACCGCGTACATTTCAAAGGGAATACACGTAGTTGGAACCCATTTAGGACAAATCCCAGCATTGAAGAACAGTGATTTCAACCTTGGAGACAGAAAGAACCACTCCATGCTCGCGCCCCATAGACATTTGATGAAGACGACTGGGAAGAAGCCTTGCATTATCTCCCATCCTTGGATAAAGGAGTTGGCGTAGTCCATGATACTAAACATGATGAAGATCCCTCATTTTGGTTGACATTGGGAAGTTAACGCTTTCGTTAAACTACTGTTGTCGTGTTGTCATGGAGGATATATGTGGCTCGACAGGCGCATTATTGTGGATCCGACATTGATCCACCCTATCACAGGACTGAGCATGCAGGGACCCAACCCTCAGCAGTTCTACCCTGAGAAGACCTTAGATTTCTCCCTGGCACAATGCATTAAGGAGGCATACGGCGAAGTGTAGAAGGGAAAGTGAGGCTACAAGGTAGCCTCCATCCAAGATGGTGCGATGCGCCTAGCTTGCCAACTCATAGTTGGAAATCTCCTCAGAAAGAACCACCCCACGCAAGTCATCGGGTTCTTGGTGGACCTCGCAGGAAAATGTGTGGAGGGGATGCAGATGAATTGGGTGAGCTACCTCGTCAACAAGCTCGAGAAAGACTGTTGTGAAACACAGGATCAGGGATACGAGTTCCATTTCACCTGGTTTCTTGTATTGATCGCATTTGTCGCTTGGAAAATGTCAAAGGGAGCATCTTTTCCAGAGATTGAACCGTCAGATCCATTGGTCACGAATTTCTCAACTTTATGGTATACGAACGACATGTCGAAGCAATGGAAGTCGAACACAGTATTCCATGCCTACTACCAGCAACTGAAGGTTTCGATCGAGTCTTTCTCGTGCATGAAACCATGCATTCTACACTAGTACAGACCACTAGCTAAGTTTCGAGCAGACCCGCACTTTATTTATATCACTACACGCGGAGACGAAAGTAAGGAATAGTTACAGTCCTATTATAAGTTGACCGATGAAAACATGGAACATATCACGAAGGAGTGGTCGGCAGAGTTCTTGGTACCGGTAGATGATGCAGAACTCTTCAACCCTGACATCATCGAAATCCCCTTCATCACCTGGTTCGAGCATGCAGGACAGACAAGTGCGAAGAAGAAGAAGAAAAAGGAGGAAGTTCAGAACATAGAGACTGATGAGGACGACAGTGCCTCGGAAGAAAGTAGACCTGGCTTGCCCACAGGAGGAGGAGGAGGAGATGAATTAAATCAAGAAGTAGGAGGGGAAGAAGGAGAAGGCGAAGCTACACCACCGAAGGATCCCCCTATCGAGGCAGAAACATCGAAGAAGAGGAAGGTTTCTCTGTAGAAACCTTCAACAAGAAAGAAGACCCATGCCAGTAAGCCCTAGCTAGAGGCTATGCTCACGGAGGATGACATCGGTCTAGTCCAAGGAGAAATGGGGGATGCGTCCGAGGACCTATTACAAAGATATGGCATGAAGCAAGAAGAGTTGTACGTAAGAGTTGATAAGGAACTAAAGGAAATACAATGAGTTATTCAAGTTAGTCGCACAGTACCTACTACACCCTCCTTGTCGGAGACTACAGAGTTGGGAGATGAGCTATCCCAACTTCAAAGACTGGCAGATGCAACAGAGGCTTGGCTTTAGTGAGACCAAGAAGAAAAGGAATAGGCCACAGAAGCCCTGAAGAAAGAAAAAGAGGAGATCTTGGAGCAACTACGAGTTGCACGGTACTGTGTAACCGCGTATGTAAACGAGAAAGATGAGTTTTGGGCGATGCTCGAGGAAGACAAAGTGAATATACAGAGGGAAAAGGACCAGCTGCTCATAGAGAAGACTACATTCAAAGAAGTAGTGAGCAAATCACTTCGCTCTGTGCCAGGCTTGGCACGGGAGGAACATCAGGCAGTCGAAGTTCAAGTGATGAAGCTCATTGAGGCCATCCAGCAGCTTCAAGAATGGGTAACGGAGTTGGAGATTCAAGCAGTACCAAGCACTTCACAGGAAGTATGTGACTAGAGGGAGGAAGCCACTAAGAGTGCAGTGAAAAGGATCAGATTCCTCACCTTAGAATGCAAGAATCTAAGAAATAGAAGTGTGCATACCTACGAATGCCTCACGGAAGACCCAGAGCTTAGGAAGTTGGAAGCGTAGCTACAGGAGGCAGAGCAGTAGACACTGGAAGTTCAAGCGCAGATGAATTCACTCACTACGGTTGAGAGAAAGAAGAGATCACAAGAACAATGCGTGGTCCAGTAGTAGATCACTTCCATCCAGGGCAGAGTAATGGAAGTCACACAGAGGCTACAACCGGTGCAGGATGAAGCATGCACGGTGTTTGAAAAGATTGAAGGACAAGGTTTGCAACTGGACCAAGTGGTTGTGACAGTGAAACAACGCCTAGAAGGGCTTATTACAGAGCAATTGATCTAGGAGTTTGATGAGCAAGAGGCTCAGGCGAAGCAGCAGCTCGAGGTAGATCAAGGCCTTTGAAGCAGTGTTGCCCAGATCTTAGTGACTCGCGACGAGTCACGGGTGAGTGTTGGGGGCTTGTTGGCCCTCGACCAAGTTTTGAGGAAAAATTGATCGGGTTTTGACCACTTTTGTACTTCGACAAGCTGGTTGAAGATGGAGCACTGAGGCGGAGCTGAGATCGCGGGATATCACTTATTTTGTGGACCCAGCAAGGGGTTCATTATGGTTTTTTTATTAGGGTTTATGGGATGTCGGCCCATGGTTTTACCCATGTTTAGGCATTTTTGTAAGGGATGTAAAATTATAAATAAGAAATATTGTAAGGTAGAAGTAGCGTAGCTCGAGGGGTGTGTAAGTAGCTAAGTGCAAGAGGCAAGTAGTTATGAGTTTCTTTGTGCATAATAGAGGAGTTAGATTTGTGCCTTGACCTGGTTTTGGGAAGGTGGATTTGGTGCTTAGTGTGCAGATCACTTGTCTAGTGCAAAGCTAGGCTATGTGGCTTAGTGCATGGGAGAGGATGGATGTAAGAGATTGAAGACTAATAAAGAAGAAGAAGTCATTGGTACACGTAGCCCCACACTGGGGTGAACCATGTAAATATTGTGTTGATGGTTTGTTTTGTGCTATAATGTTTATGCTATGAATCTGCTTAGTGCATTGAATGTTATGAATGGTATATAGATATATGAATGTTTGATGCTTTTTATATGTTGAATGTGTTAGATCTGACTTATGATGCTAAAGTGCAATGTGTATTTAGTCATTGTTACTGCGTCAATCTGTTCTTAGGGTTTGATATGCGAGGTGAATAAAGCTAATGAATTAATATATGTTGTCACTAAGTATCCTGCAAAGTGTTGTAATCACATATCTGTGTCCCAGCTTGGTTACAGACACCTGAGTCTTTTAACCCCCTACCTCTACCTCGGGTGAGACTTCGCATGCTTCGTAGTTGTTGCCGAAAGGGATGGTATTTAGGGTTTTATTGGTGCATTTTTTAATTGTTGAACCCAGTGTCTGCCCATGTGCTAACAGTTAATTCACCACCAACCTCCCCAAGTGGGCCTCGCTTGAAGAGGACTAGTAACTCCCTTCTTTACAGCTTGAATTGACTTAGAAGAATGACAATCTTTTTTATTTCATCAAAAATATTCAGAATTGAAACCTCTAATCTGTAGCACTTTCAACCCTAGATATAATCAAAGTCAAACCTATCACTATCTACCATAATAAAGCTACAAAGGAGCATATTTATGCTAAGATAACCTTGGATCCTTACTAAGGAAATCTAGGCTATGAACTATTAATATTACCACCAAAATCATTTATTCCTCCTTCATTAGTAAAGGTGCCTCGTTAGGGAATGGGATCATGGAGTGCATGATCTCTTTTTGGCACCAAAATGACCATTCTTTCTCTCGATCCACTGCATTAAATTGTTTTTGTGTAGCATGTGATCATCTCCCTCCTTCTTAGGTTGGGGCAAGACACCTTCTAGAGAAGTCATGGTGCTAGTCTCTTCATTGGTCTACTACTTTGAATGAGTTGTAGCAGAATGCATATCCATTTCCCCTCTTTCCCAAATTGGAGCATTAGTGAACATGTCTACACAGCCCTGAGTGTTGCTTCACTTAGGTTACTAGGTCCAATCAACTAATGCCCTAATTCTTTGATAGTGAAGAGTTGCCTTCTCCATCGCATTGATGAGCAGGTATCAGCTTGTCTTTATCCTAGTTGTAGCTAGGGCAAATGTTAAAGGTAGGATCAAAGATGAAAAACAAACAAATTGTTTTTTCCATAGCCATAGGGATTGAATCTACAAAGAAAAAAATCCCCAACAAGCATATAACAAACCCATACTCATTAGCAATAGGACAACTCAAGCATTTTCTCATGTCAATTTATACAATGCAACCAAAGTAAACTATTGTTAAATTATTAATCAATGCAATTTCATGGCCTAGAGTATTGGTCAAGTAAACAAGTACTAGGTTGAATAATGGACAAAACATCAATATTTCGGGGGTAATTAGTTATACAATACAGATAAATACGGGCTAACTCAACAACCCATCTTGTGCAAAAAAAAGAAGGAAAAAGGACAAAAAATTGGTTGTTGATTATTACTTAGATGGCCTTCTTCTCTGATTTCGCTTTGTATGTTGCTACTGATTTTGTTTGTTCTATTGTCATTGTTGATCCCACTTCAACCTCTATTTTTTCTATTGATTCTATTTTAATTTCAATAGTTGTTGACTTAGTCTTGAGTACCATTGAAACCGATGATCTTGTCTTTGGTATTGTAGCAATTGATGATTCTATTTTCATTGTTGTTGCTACAAATATTTCTTCCCTTGGTGTTGGGGGGTTTTTCTCACTTCCCTTGCTGCTCGTTCTTCTTCTTTTGCTTTTGTTGGTTGTAGTTTACTAGTTTTATTGTTCTATGTGCCCTACTACTCATTGTTTATTTATTCTCTTTCACTGCAACCAACCAAGTTTAATCTCCTACGTGCTAGGATTGTAAGACAATGTTATGTAATGACTATATGTCCATGGAAAATCTAGTTGAAATCTTCTACTATGATGGATTACTAATGGACCTTCCATTTCCATAATTGCCTCTTCATACTTGTCAACATTCTCATGTCTTTTTTGTAGCAATCAATAATCAACTAGGGTAGTAGAGCATTTATGTGCATGATTTGAGAGTAACAACATGATAGTGGCATTAACTTGTTATAATTCCAATTCTAGTCTTTTCCACCATTTTTGTTGATTCAATTCAACATGTAAGTTGACGAATTTACATATTAGAGAGTATGACAATTATTGTATGTGAAAGTTGCTGAAAAATTCAAATCTCATTCGCACAGCGCAAAGGTTAGCAAATACATCCACCAAACTTAGAGATTATCTGACCATGGGCAATGACCAATTATATGATATATGGATGAGGGAATTGAAGAAAGGTGATATAGGTGTTATAATAGTAAAAATAAAATATTTAGTGGCAAAAAATGAGTTGGTTGAGATATACCTGAGGTACCTGAGCTGGTGAGTTGAATTGGATTGTGCAAGTTGGTAGTCTTTAGCAGCGTTTTCATGATGAATGTGTCATCTTAGTGGCAACACCTATAAACTTTGTATTATTTTGCATCTTCTATGTTTGATCATGTTTGTATCATCTGCATGAGAAAGACAAAGCTGGAAACAACATGTGAAGTATATTTTTCTTTTTTCTTTTCTCTTTTCTCTTTTTTTCTTTATTTTCTCAGTGACAATTCACTAGAAAGTTGGTGTTCAAGTTGGCATTGTCCCACAGTGCCAATAGAAGTCAATTTTCATTTTAGTATATTATTGGGCAAAGAAGGCTACCAGTAAGACTAATTTTTAAACTTGCTTTGTCTTATGATATCTTTGTAGGTTTTCATCATAAGAATTTTATTTCCCTCTCTTTTTTTTTTCCTTTTTTTCTTTTAAGAAATGAGAATGGAATGAACCATTTAGGATTGAAGGTAGAGACAACTTCAAATGAATTCATGTTCTCTTTACTTCCCTATAAAATTGAATTCCTCTTTAGTCAATGATTTTTTATACAACTTTAAGAAGAATCCAACGATGTGGAGCATAGTTTTGTCTTCATCAATTATGATAATTCTAACAAAGCCATTGTTGGAGATATGATGTCTTTCATATGGCCTAATCCATATTTTTATGAGCTTCCCTTTGAAATCTATAAATTTGGAGTCATAGAGGAGAGCCAACTCTCCAGCTTGAAATTGTTTGACCTTGATGAATATTTCATGCCACTGAATTCTTTGTTGTTGAATTATTTATGTGTGAGATAGGCCTTGCTACTAAATATCATGTAGAGCATTGAGATTATAAATTATCTCTTTATGTGCTACAGAAAGATTAAGTCCTAGCTGCAATGTTGTCTTAAGTGTCTTTATTTCAAATTATATTACCAACAATATAGATTTTCCATATACCAGCTCATAGGGTGTGAAGCCATGTTGTATTGTAGTTCCAAGTTGCTTCTACTAATCTATGTGCCTAGTCTTTTCTATGAATCTTAGCAATATTGGTGAGTATATTTTCCAATACTCTATTTGTAACCTCAGCTTGTTTGATTATGGGTGATAGGAAAAAAAATTCCTATGTTTGATATTGACTGACGAGTTAACTCCTCCATTAGATTGGGAGTGGGTTCACCATGGCATGCCCAAAGCCATGAGGAACCAACTATATAATGTCATAAGTGTCCCCATATACTATAAATTCATCCATATATACCTCTACACTGCCATGGATTAAGTCTAAAAATATGCTAAGGACATCTTTTTGAAATGTGGTTGGGGCATTGCATGGACCAAAGGGTAAGACTTTATACGCAAAGGTACTCCATGGAAATGTGAAGGTGGTTTTATCTTGGTCCTCTAAGGGAATTTGTATTTGATTATCCACTAAAACCATCTAGGAAGAAAAATAAATTTCCATGGATAAGGTATCTAGTACTTGATCAATGACTTGTAGAGGAAAGTGGTCCTTCATGGTCGATTCGAATCGGATCCGATAAGAACAATTGGTTGTCATCTCAGGCTCTGAGATGATCAACACAAGAAAAGTTTAAGGTTTTGGATGATGAAGGAGATCAATTTGTTGGTGTGAAGGGCCCCATCCCATCACGATTGATGTCCATTTTTGTATGTAATGTATGTAAAGTCGAGCAGTATATTGTTGCACGTAAAGAAATAGTGAGACCTTCATGAGACATTTTCCATGTGGGAGAAAAGAAAACAAATAAATAAAAGAAGGATAAATGGATTGGATAGAAGTTGAAGTGTTGGGGACACATGACCTTCCAGCTATCCTCCCGGTCGACTATGTTTTCTATATCATGTTTCCCCACAAGGAGAAAGGGGTTCTTTGGCTATGAATGATGTGAAGAGGTTGCCCATATGTCACTCAGGAGCATAGATATGAACCATAGAGCATGTAACTTTCCCATTGTTGAATAATAGAGAGATTGGTTGAAGCCAAAAGAATGTTGGTTTTCCCGTTTGGTTTTCCATGGTAAATTTTGAGTTTATGTGTGATGATTGTTTGTGGATGCATTGTCTATGAATGGTAAATGGTGTGCACTGTAATTTAATAGTTGTTTGCAAATTGTTTAGCAAAGAGAAATTTGTGCCAATTATTGTTTGAGCTCATTTTATATTAATATGGTCCCCATGGGTCGGTAAACCAGTTCAACAACT
Source organism: Picea engelmannii (assembly GCA_009831015.1). Classification (NCBI taxonomy): domain Eukaryota; kingdom Viridiplantae; phylum Streptophyta; class Pinopsida; order Pinales; family Pinaceae; genus Picea; species Picea engelmannii. The sequence continues at coordinate 497,918 of ML781430.1, read as the reverse complement.
CTTTTCCCACATCCTTACATCTACTTGGTTGTTGGAAATTGACGATGCTCTTTTCTGAGTCGTTGCTACTTATTTAGAAGTTGCTAGTTTCATTCTTTAATAGTCGTAGAGAAATTTCACTCACTCCTAGAGTCAAAATGTTGTTGTCTAGTGTCTAACTATGCCCACGGGTCACTCGTTACATTTTTTTATTGTTGGGATGTTTTCCTTTACCTGCAGGCCATATATAGAATACTTTGCAAACTAGTGTTGTGGGAAAATTTATTATTTTCCCCAAATGTTTTCCTCAACTATTGAAAACCAAAATCAACCCCGAATGTTTTACTTCTTGATGGTTATCAAAATCGCCTTTGGCATTTTTATGTGTCGTGGGTTACCAAAATCGACTTCCAAATGTTTTTCCACACTGCTAGGGATCAAATTCTCCCTTAATAATTTTTCCTCAATTGTTGGTTGCTAAATTCGAATTTGAGAGGTTTTTCCTTCACAATTGGACGTCAAATTCACCCTCTAAATTATTCTCTTCACTTTTGGTTGACCTGACTCATCACTAAGAATTTTGGCTTCAACATTGGTTGTTTTTCCCCTTCCTTATTCAACCAACAACAATTGTTAGTCGACAGGATCCACCCTCTATTTGACTAGGGTTTTCTTTAGTCGATTTGTTTTCCTTGGTCGACCAAACAGGTGTATAGTCAACTTCATTGTCGTGTTTGGTCGACTTGACCTTCAGGTAGTTGACTTGCTTGTCTTTGGTCAACCCCACTTTCGGGTAGTTAACTTACTTGTCTATTTGCTTGACTCGTCTTCTAGGTAGTCGACTTGTTTAACTTTTGATCGACTTGACTTTGGATTAGTTGATCGAAGTTTCCATAAGCTAACATGAGTTGTGATTACCATGGTATTTTTAAAGGTTTCTGTGTTGGAAAGAATGTGAGGCTATAAGCCTCTCATTTATGAATCAATGGTTGTCTTATTAATTTCTCTATAACCTATACATACTTGTAATTTTCATCCCTTCTTGGGCACTATAACTAGAGGTGACACCCATTGTTTGTCTAAGATGGGGTAGATGAAATCGACATCTAAGAGTTTTTGAAATTCTATTTTGATAATGTCCTCAAGGGTTGAATTCATTCGACATTGATGTTGCCTAACATGATGTCCATTATAATCGATATAGATACGATGTTTACAAATAGTTTGGTCAATATCTCTCATATATTTACATTCCAATGCATAGGTTGTGTTATACTCTTGTAGGATATTGGTCAACATTTTCTATTGAAGAGGGATTAGTTGGTTACTGATATTCAGAGTTTTACCAAGGGAAACTTCCACTACCATGGTTGATGGATTAGACAATGATGTAGTAGGAATCCATGTTAAGCATATAATGTTGGTTTAATTGGATTCCATTAGATCCCTATTGTTGCTACTATCAATATTAGAATTTTGGTTTGTCCCCTCAACTAAAAACTCTAGTGGGTATAGGTATCGCATGAAATTCAAGATTGGAGTATCTTCATCTAGGCCTTTTAAAGTCATGGATTTATAAATGGTAGGAAAAAAATTCATTGGGTCCTCATAGAATGTGTCATTTTCCTCATCCTCGATCAATATTGGTTATGTGGATTCTAGGAATGGTTTGGTTATGGAATACAATGTCAAATTTTTATGAGTTTCCCCTTTGGAAATGGTCATGTCCCTGCTCTACATCTAAGATCAGCATTAGAGATTGCTAGCCAAGGCATTCCCAAAATTAAAGGATAACCTCTAAATCTTGGTTTTGTTTGTAAGGCCATAAAAGTTATTGGATACTCCCAATAGTATATAGAGATTGTAATGTCTTCTAACATATCTTCTAGCTTGATAGTGGATCTATCGACCATTTAAAGAATAGTAGGGGTTTGTCTCAAAAGTCCTTGAAGCTCCAATTTTTCTAAGGTATCCTTTGTCGTTACATTTATGGATACTCCCAAGTCAATTTAAGTGTTTGATATCGATTTATTGGAAATGTGAATATTCACTATGGGGATTCTTGGATCAAAATATTTAGGAACAAGCACCTTTCCAAGCACAAGATCAACAAGTTGTCTTATGACATGGATGGTTTGTGGATCTTTCCTTTTTTTTCCAAGTTTCTTCAAGAATAGTTCTTTGATAGCTTTGCTATAAATTTCCACATCCTTAATGGCTAAAATTAAGGGTATTTTGACACATAAATTCTTAAGCTCCCCAAAAAATTCAAATCTTGGTTCGATCAAAGATTTAGATTGGTTTAGTCTTTCTGGAAATGGTGATCAATCCTCTAGATGTTTTGTTTTTTGTTGAGGAGTGGGTAGTTGTGTTTCCTAATTTTTAGGAATCTATAGCTACTCCTATTCAACATGTTCAATAATAAGTGTTGGCAAGGGTTTTGTCACTTACTTCTCTTAGTGGAGTTAGACTTCCTCACAATCTAAATACTCTACAGAGAAGGTATTATGCATTACCATCTCATTGTTACATAGATGTTTATTATTGTTTGGATTTGGTGTGGGATAAGCAAGTAGTTGAGGAGGTCTAGGATATTGGGGAGTATTATTTGGTTGAGGAGGTGGTAGCAATGTTTGCTACTGGGAAATTGTCTGCCAGTTTTTGTGAGATTTCCAAGGTTGTTGTTGAGCAGACCATTGATTTTGTTGGGGCTATTGATAAGGAAAGAAAGGTGGTAGTTGATTTTGAAAATTTGGATATTGCCACTGTTGTTGGGATGGAAATGGGTTTGGTCAAAGCTATGGATACCAGTTTGTCAGGGGATTAAATTTAGTACTCCAAGAATAATTGAAATTTTGATGTTGTTCGCATGGCATACCTTGATTTATGCACAGTAGTGCTTTCATCCACTAGTTGATGAAGTGAACTTGATCTACATTCTAATATACTCCCTCATACAGAGCCTTCAAACCTAAATTTGTGGGCACTAAATAATGTCAAGATTGTCTTTGCAAATGATGCAGAATTCTATGTTGTTCAACGGGTATTCATGACGATCATGTTTTTTGTGCACTTTGGGGAAAAAACTGCCAAAGATTTTTTGTCTTCCTTTCTCTTCTTCTTCATTTGGAGGGTATAAAAATTGACTACCTATGAATGTAAAATATCTATCTTCATATCCTCTAGTAGATTTCCAATTTCTACTTTTGTTAATCTAGTTGTGGTCCTAGGGATTTTTTCCACAGTTCCTTTAATTCCTTTACCCTTTTTAGTAGCAACTCTTGAGTCGCTCTTGAAAACTTTTTTTATTGTTGGATAGTTGGTTTGGATAGTTGGTTGTCATTGATGTTAACCCTTGGAGAGTGATATTGGAGATTGATGTCAACCCTTAGAGATTGATGTCAACCATTAGAGATTGATGTCAACCCTTGGAGAGGTCTAGAGATGTTGGACAGTTGATTGACACTTGTATGATCGAGATAGATGGTGAGTTAGTTTGGTACATTTGATGTAGTCTACATGTAGCCCTGAAGGTGTGGTTGTGGGACCCAAAGTTGAATAAGGAAAATAAACATGAAGGACATTGAAATTACAAGACACGATGGATAGTCTTTGTCGTGTTGTTTCCGGTGATATGGGGAATGCCACGTGGTTCCTCATGGTTAGGGAGATATGTATTTGTGAAGTTGGAATCCCTAAAGAATGGTGAATAATCCCCTAGTTGGTTACAAGTATTCAATGAAAGGGTAAAGTGGTTGTAACAATAAAGTGAAAGAGGTCCTAAAGTTAAGGAAAGAGGTTACTTGGAAAAAGTATAAATACACCTCAAGAGGTCTCTCATAAGCACATGATTTATACACACAAGTTCATTAAAAATATATATAAGTGATCAAGTGATTATTATCTGAGGCAACCAAGGATATCTGAGGCATTTTTCAGAGGGAGTATGAAGTAAATAAGGTCAAAATAGCAAGGGAGGATGAATTCTTGTGAGGATGTGTTCTAAGGTATGTTATTTACAGGTCATCTTACCATTTTCACTATAAATTAATTTCTAGAATGATTCAAATAGTGAAACCCAGAGGATATTGAGATTACATATTAAGGTATTAGTGGTAAAAATTTCAGCTTCTAGTTCATTGTATTTTGGGAGATACACTCTTTGGAAGATAGGGTTTTTGGAAAGTCCTAGAACTAGTCTCAAACATGTGTTCCCGGTAAAAACGTCATAACTTATTAATAGAAGATCCAAATTTTGTGATACCAAATGCATTGGATATGGTACAATCCATAGTATGTTTTTTACAATTTTCAGATCCATATATCAAATATTCCGCTCGTGGCATGCTCTACAAGTTAGCTCTCTAGAATAAACTAGAATTCAACAAGGTCTGCCATTTTTGCTATAACTCATTTTCTAGGAGGTTCCAAGTGGTGAAACCTGGAGGAATTGCAGAGAAGATATTGAAGAATATTTTGTACAATTTTCATACCTTTATTCATTATAGGTACGGATTTATTCTTGTTGAAATTTATCGTTTGTGACTAATCCAAAACTAGTCTTGTGAGACTAAGGTAAAGTTTGGTGAAGATGTTATTCTCTTGTTGTTGAAGCTGAGGAAGGTATGAAGATCTGTGATAACATACACCAAGTCTATTATAGAGTTACATGTATGTTTATATGTATGTTTCGAGGGTTGCATGTTGATGATATTATGATGTATGGCATGATTGAGACATATCATCAGTGATATGGTATATGGTTGAGGCACATGGTTTGAGGTACATGATTGGATGCATGTCTTGTTGATGTTGGTATAATAGTTGTTGAGGCATAGCTTGGTTCTTGGTTTGGCACATGATTGAGTTGCATGTTGGAAACTTGATGTCGACATAGTGCTTGAGGCACATTTTGGTGATATTGACATATTGGTGGAGCTTTTGTGCATGGTTCGCACATGGTATGGTACAGGTGTTAATGGTTGATGTACATGGTTGATGTGCATGGTTGACACATGGTATGGTACATGCGTTGACGATGCAATTTTGGTGCATGTTTGATGCACTTCTTATGGTACATGGTTGGTGTGGTACAAGTTGTGGTACATGATTGATGTTTGGTATGGTACAGGTTGATGGTTTGGTACATGGTTGAGACACATGTCTTGTGATGGTATGTTGGTGATATTGGTACATTCTTGGTAGTTTCATGTGTTGGTGATGTTGGACATCTAGTTGAGAAGTGTCCTTAGTATATGATCCATGTGAGAGGATCTGGTTGAGTATCGATGATAATGATAGATTGGACAGGTCGATCAATGACACATTGGATATAGTGACAGGCTGACATATTACAAGTTGATGTGACAGTGACAATGGCAGTTATTGTTGTAGTGACAATTGGTCTACATTTATATTTCAGGGTGGCAGGACAGGGCAAGGAAAGGGGGTTGTAGCCTCCTTCTGGTTGGTGTTGGAGAACTCAAGGAATTAGATCTTCCTTCAGGTTGGATCCTGAGAACTGAGGGGGTTGTAGCCTCCTTATGGTTGGATCCAAAGAATTTAGGGAGTTGTATCTTCCTTCAGGTTGGAGCATGAGAATAGGGGGTTGTAGCCTCCTTCCAATTGCAACTGGAGAATTTGGAATTTAGTGCTTCCTATGAATGAATTCTTGATATATATAATAAAGCATTATGTAGTTTTATCTCATTTGGGTTTCCATGTAAATACTGGTGTATTGTGTATTTGATGTGATGTTGATGTTGATGTAATGATGATTATTATTATATGTTCATGATATATTGAATACAATCATAGATGATACATTGACAATAAACTGTTGAACATTGTTGTTAAAGTGAAATAATATATAGTGTGGTTAAAAGTGGTATAAAGTGCTCATACGGATTCACCCC
>ML781430.1:466700-483384 GCA_009831015.1 Picea engelmannii | reverse complement strand
TACTCCATACACACCTCAACAGAATGGAGTTGTAGAAAGGATGAACAAGATGTTGATGGAAAAATCAAGGTGCATGCTCAGTGGTGTCGAATTAAGGTGAGAATTCTGGGCAGAGGCAGTGGGTACTGCATGTTACCTGGTCAACAGATCACCCTCATTAGCGTTGGATGACAAGACTCCACACGAGGTATGGACTGGTAAGGAACCTTCTCTCACACATATCAAGGTATTTGGTTGTGATGCATATGTTCATGTTCCAAAGGAAAATGGGAGTAAGCTAGATAAGAAGGATGAAAAGTGTATCTTTATTGGATATAAAGATGGTCTCAAAGGTTATAAGCTTTAGAACCCAAAAATTAAGAAGGTAGTGTATAGCCGAGATGTGGTATTTAGAGAAATGAAGGATGTAGTTAAACAAGAAGTCCTACCAAGTAAGGAAGAACCAGAGAAAATAGAGTTTGATTTAAAGGATGATGAATCAGACTCTACAGAAGAACAGGAATCAGAAGAAGAAGATCCTCATACTCTGGTATTGAGGAGATTGGTTCAAGAAACAAGGCTACCGGAAAGGTATACTCCATCTGATTTTCATTCAAATTTTGCTTTGTCTACTACTGATGATTATCCTAGAACTGTCAGGGAGGCAGTGGATTCAGAGGATGGAAATCTTTGGAAAAGGGCCATGGATGAAGAAATGGCATCTTTGGATAAGAATGGGGCTTGGGATCTAGTGGAGTTTTCGACTGGAAGAAATCCCATTGGCAGCAAATGGGTATTTAAAAAGAAGTTGAATGCAGAAGGAAAAGTAGAGAAATACAAATCTTGGTTAGTAGAATACGGTTATTCCCAGGTTGAGGGAATTGACTTTGGTGAGATTTTTTCTCCGGTTGCCAAGTTAACCTCTATAAGATTTATGTTATCTGTTGTTGTTGCATTTTATTTTGAAGTAGAACAGATGGATGTGAAGACAACATTCCTACATGGGGATCTGGAAGAACAAATCTATATGAAGCAACCAGGAGGTTATGATGTGAAGGGAAAGAAGGAGCTGGTATGCGAGCTAAAAAAGTCCCTGTATTGTTTAAAACAATCACCAAGGATGTGGTATCAAAATTTTGATACTTATATGTTGTTTCTTGGCTTCACAAGAAGCAAAGAGGATCATTGTGTGTATTTTAAATTAATTGGTGATTATTTGATTTATTTGGTCTTGTATGTGGATGACATGTTGCTGATAGGAAAAAACAAGGATGTTATCCAGGATGTGAAAACTCGGTTGTCCTCTAAATTTGACATGAAGGATCTCGGTGCTTCAAATTTCATTTTGGGCATGGAAATTAAAAGAGATCAGAAAAAGAGTAAACTCTAGTTAAATCAGAGAAAATATGTCGAGACAATATTGCGAAGGTTTAATATGCAGGAATGTAAACCCGTCAAGGTTCCTATTCCTGTTGGGGTAAATTTATATGCAGATCAGTGTCCCAAGACATGGGAAGAGGAGGAGGACATGTCTCGTGTTCCATATGCGAGTGCAGTTGGCAGTTTGATGTATGCAATGGTTTGTACTAGACCGGACATTGCACATGCAATGGGATTTTTGAGCAGGTATATGTCAAAACCAGGGAAGGAGAATTGGACAGCAATAAAAATGCTTTTCAAGTATTTGTGTGGCACTGCTAGCTATGGATTGTGCTACGAAGGAAGACTGGGATTGGACAGAGTAGTGGATATACATGGCTTTGTGGATGCATACTGGGTTGGAGATCTGGATTGTAGGAGATATATAAGTGGGTATGTGTTTAACATATTTGGAGGATCAATAAGTTGGATGAGCAAAAGACAGGTTGTAGTGGCACTTTCAACTACAGAAGTTGAATACATGGCAGCCACTCATGCAAGTAAGGAAGTAGTATGTTTACAAAGATTATGTTCAGGTATTGGGTTGGTACAACAAGCTGTGAGGATAGATTGTGATAGTCAGAGTGCAATTTTTCTGGTGAAGAACCCGCCTTATCATTCAAAGACAAAGCATATTGATATTCAATATCACTTTGTGAGAGACATGATTGAAGAAAATAAAGTATTGCTGATGAAGGTGGACACTTTGAAGAATGTTGCAGATTCATTAACAAAATCTGTGAGCACTGAGAATTTCTTTTGGTGTAGAGGATCCATGGGCATCACTGCCCTGGATTGTTGACTATGTAACCCTATAACCCCCTGTATGCAAAGAAAACAACAAGTGGGAGAATTTTGGGTATGTGTTATATTTTGGGTGTGCAGGGGGGGTTGAGGGGGGGGCACTAGGCCCCCCCCTTGGGGGGATGCAAGAGGGTGAAACCCCCAGTGTGGGGGTTCGGGGACAGTGCCCCCAAGAAAAAAAAATATGCCTCAGGAAACATGTCAGATCTTTAGGTGGCTTTTCGGCACATTGTTTCTTTGCTGATGGTTTTCAATTTCTGGTTAAGGAATTAGGGTTCTTGACTAATCCAGGTCATTGGGTTAGGGTTTTGGGTGTCGTTGGCTCCTATATGTATATTGTATTTTAAATAATGTAACACAATGAATGAATATAGAATATGTTGGTTTTCCTGATTTGGGTTTCCAAGGGAAAAATCTATGTGTAATGTTTGTATTTGTCATTGTATCTTTTTTGTTCTTTTACTGAAAATTTGCTTGCAGTAAATATTATACAAGGTTAAAATCTATAGTTGGTATAATACTTTTTTAGGCATAGCTTGGTTCTTGGTTTGGCAGATGATTGAGGTGCATGTTGGACACTTGATGTGGACATAGTTCTTGAGGCACATCTTGGTGATATTGACATATTGGTGGAGGTTTTGTGCATGGTATGGTACAGGTGTTGATGATTGATGTACATGGTTGATGTGCATGGTTGACACATGGTATGGTACAGGTGTTGATGATACAAGTTTGGCGCATGTTTGATGCACTTGTTATGGTACATGGTTGGTGTGGTACATGTTGTGCTACATGATTAATGTTTGGTATGGCATAGGTTGATGGTTTGGTACATGGTTGAGACACATATCTTGTGATGGTATGTTGATGATATTTGTACATGCTTGGTAGAGGCATGTGTTGGTGATGTTGGACATCTAGTTGAGAAGTGTCCTTGGTATATGGTCCATGTGAGAAGATTTGGTTGAGTTATCAATGATAATGACAGATTGGACAGGTTGATCAGTGACATGTTGGATACAATGATAGATTGGCATGTTACAGGTTGATGTGACAGTGGCAGTGACAATGACAGTGGCAGTGGCAGTGATTGTGGTAGTGATAGTTGGTGTACATTTATATTTCAGGGCAGTGGGATGGGGCAAGGAAAGGGGGTCGTAGCCTCCTTCCGGTTGGTGTCGAATAACTCTGGGAGTTGGAGCTTCCTTCATATTTGAGCCTAAGATATCAGGAGGTTGTAGCCTCCTTCTGGTTGGAGCCATAGAATTCAGAGAGTTGTATATTCCTTCAGGTTGGAGCCTGAGAATAGGGGGTTGTAGCCTCCTTCCAGTTGCAGCTGGAGAATTTCGAAGTTTGTGCTTCCTATGAATGAATTCTTGATATATATCAGAAAACATTCTATGGTTTTCTCTCATTTGGGTTTCCACGTAAATACTGGTGTATTGTGTATTTGATGTGATGTTGATGTGATGTTGATTATGATTGTATGCTCATGATATATTGAATGCAATCATAGATGATACATTGATGATAAACTGATGAACATTGTTGTTAAAATGAAAGAATATATATCGTGGTTAAAAGTGGTATAAAGTGCTCATACTGATTCACCCCCCGCCCCCTCTCAGTATTCCAACACTTATCTCATCATAGGTGCATTTGGAAATGTCTCTAGATGTGATCAAATTAAGGCTTCCATGCAGTCATCTCTTACTCCTCTCAAGGGAACTGTATTTAGAGTATCTTTATCATTTGTGCAATTGGTAGATCTCCTGTAATTGAAGTGAAATCTCTCAACATAGTCCTCTAATGATTCATTCTCTCCCTAAGTCATTCATAATATTTCATCTTTTCAATATTTGGATTTGCAATATTTCATGAATTTATCTATAAAATGATTCTCCAACGCTTCCCATGTTTGAATATTATGTCCATCTAGACCCACGAACCATCTCAAGGCTACATAGGACTTCAAATTCAAAGAGTAAAGTGTTTGATTCCTTTGTGGTCATTCCATGAAAATGGGGAAGAGTTGTTGGATCTATGTTTTTCATTCTTAATTGTTCCATTGTTTTCAAGACAGGGAAACTCAAACGTCTCTTTCTCTTCTTTGTTTCTTCCTTCCACCCTTCCCTCTAGTCTTCCATCATTCATAATTAATAGACAAAAGGATGAAAATGAAGAATTTTCCTAATCCCCAAATTCTTTAGCACTTTCTTCAAAGATTTGTTCTAGACTATCTTCGGTAATTAATAAGTCAAGGCTCCATTGTTGTTATTGCCTCTCACTTCCTGATGGTCCTACACTTTGATTATAAAATCTTTGTAAAAATATTCCTAATTTATCCCTATTGTGATGCATTCATTCCTCTAAAAAATAATCTACTAAATACATATAAGAAGACCACTTTGTAAAAGGAAACTCTTAAGAACGTTTGTTCCTTCTCCCTTTCATAATGGAATCCTCGCTCAATAGTGCTTTGTTCCTTGAAGATTTTAGTGCTTCCCGGGAAACAATGCCAAAAATTGGTGAGCTCAAGTAGTGTAGTAATGAAGGCTATTGAATCTCAAGTAATCACACTTAAATTATCAACCAGGGGAATCATAGACTTGTGAAGCATTGTGCAAAGTTTATGCAATCATCAAGTATAGAAATGAGCTATTGAATGAATTATGTATCCTTTTTCTTTTAGGGAACGAAATTGTATGATTAATATGTAACTACTTACAATATATTACCATAACCCTATAACATGAGTCTTCCAGACATGGAATGTCTTAGGGATTACTAGTTGATGTTACAAAACTCCTCATCTCTTTTAGAATTAAACACCATTGTTGAAAGTAAAGTAGAATGTAAATGCTTAGTGCTATAGAAAGGAAATGGAAATTGAAAAGTAAATTTAAAAGCTAAAAGATAAACCTATTCTACAACACATTGAATCACACAACATATCCCCCACCAACCATAGGTTTATGGCTTACTAGCGAAAGAATAAATGACATTAATAGAGATAACATAAATGTTCTAGCTACAAAAAACAGAAACATTCACACCATAAACTATAAATGCAATGCACAATAAATTTGAAGATGCATTCACCAACAACCTCTCCAAGTGGGCCCTACCCAAAGACGATTGGTAAATCCCTTATTTATAGCTTGAATTAACTCATAAGAATGATGGTAGTTTTATTTCAACAAAAATATTAAGAATTACAACCTCTAATTTGCAGCTCTTTCAACCCCAACTATAAGTAAACTCAAACCTATCATTGTCTACCCTAATAATGTTGTAGATGAACATATTTATACTAAGAGAGCCTTATATTCCTACTAAGGAAATCTAGGCTGTGAAATAATAGTCTTGCCCTCAAAATCGATAGTTTTTCCTTCATCAATTAAGGCGGTTTGTGGGGAATGGGATCCTAGGGTGCATGATCTCTTTTTGGCGTAGGAAAAAAGATTTGATTGGAGGATCAGTGGCACCATTCTTTCTTTGTCTTCTAAAAGTTATGGATTTGTCAAGTTGGCCTTTGACCGTGATTTGACCAAAATTGACTAGCTTCACTAAAATGCATGCCCTCGTTACAAGGCCAAATTGAATGATTCAACTTGGAGAGTATGTATTTAATCATTACACATATTCTTACAATCCATATTTTAATTTGACACTTAAAACTTTTTGTTGTGCAAATATACTCCAAATTTATCTTTTTTTCATTGGGTAAAAATCAATGTTGAATGCCTCAAAGAAATGCAAGATAAGGCCTATAGTTAATGATCACTGGAAATAAGAATTATTCCAAGTTGTAGCTACCAACCTTTTCTATAACCTCTCATACTTTGTTTCCAAAATAAATCCTTTCCAATTAAATTCAAATATGACAAAATAGCAATTGATGTTGTTTGTCAATTTTCACAAATAGTACAAATATGCACACTAGGGACAAACCAAATACACCACAAGTTATGAAATTTGGATTGAGGCATAATTACACCATACTAAACCTATCTAGTTATGCATCAACTTTGCTAAAATGTTTACTATATATTTTTTCCACTTATACACAATTTTGAATAAATACATGCCAAAGCAAAATTATGCATGTTGAAGGAAATTTGAAGCATGGACATGATTCTTAAGGATGCCCCGTGCCTTCTATCATGTGCAAGAATCGTGACCCTATAACCCTCTGTTTTTACAAGATCAAAATTAAAACTAAGCATAAATTCAAACTAGAACTAAATAACTGCAAAAATATTCCTAACCTATGTACATTGATAGAATGTTGTAGGATCATTTTTCTTCAAAGGAATGCTCCTGCATCATTTTCCCTCTTTGTAGTCTACAACATCAAAAGAAAATAATTGATAAATGCACTATTGAAGGTATATGTTCCATGGGTGATATCTCTTTTGCCATGTCATGTCCTTCCATCCTTCCTAATTAAAATATGGGAGTATTTTCCATTTGCATTTTTTTTCAAACGAGAGAATGGATCTGTCAAATTCACCCAAAGTTAGATTGGTTTTGAAGTTGGCCTACTAGATTCTCTCTAGGATTATGTATCTCTCACCCCTCTCTTCCTTATCAATTATCACATTGAGATGTATATATATAAGATGGATAAGTGAAGGCCATAATTGTCACATGGGTCAAAAACTCTTAAGTTACATGAAACAATAAGCAAGTGGTTTAAAATGTAATTCTATGAAATCACATATAGTTGATGACATCTATGACCCCTTCTTCCTTCATTATAAACTTTCAATTCTAACCCAACAAATCAAACTCCCCACTGCCCATCCAAAACCCATTTCCCCATCATAAAATAGGGCATGCACATAAATAATTTACCTTGAGAAATTTCACTCCACAGCATGCATGAGGGTCCTATGATCAAATTGAAACTTGTTTTTGGAGCTTGGTTGGTGTTTGACAAGCTAACATAACCAAAATAGTTAACCCATTCTTCTTATGCAAGTTATGGATCTACCAAGTTGGCCTTGTTGGCCCTTGATCAAGTTTTGGGAGATCCTTGGTCAAGTTTGACCTATTTTGGGACTTCGATAGCCTGTCAAAGACGGAGCGCAAGATAAAGAGGAGATCGTGGGATCTCAACCCCTTTTTAGGGATTTTTGGGTTTTGGGATCATGTAATGGGTATGGGAATTTCGACCCAAGGGTTTACCCATGCTTAGGCCTATTTTGTAATATATATAGAAGACTAGGCAACGTAATGAGAAGAAGTTGTAAGGAATGGTTAAGTGCTAGGGTTGGATCTATGTGATCAAGAGTTGTCGACACTTTGTGCATATTGTGTGAGACTTGTAGAGCTAAGTGCAAGTCATTGTAAGAGACTGTAGAAGGTTGTGTGCTTAGATCTATTCAGGGAAGGAGGGTCTAGCGAGCTGCGCGGATCTCTTGTCCTCTGTAGAGTAGGGTTTTGAGGCTATGTGCATGTAACCTATTGAAGAAGCTAAAAAAGAAGACAAAGAGTTGGTGGATGTAGCCCCAGGGTGGGGGTGAACCATGTATATGTTATGTTGCTCTGCTTTGTGCAATGTGTTGATGTGCTTATATGTTAATATGCTTAGTGCTTTAATATAGATAGATAGATATGTTGATGTTTTGTGCTTAATGATGTATATGGATGGATGTTAGATCTGACTTACATACATGTGCTTAGTGCTAGAATATGTTAGGATATGATATGTTCATCATGCTAAGTGTTGCTAGATGCTAGATCTGGTTGAGTACTGTGATGCTCTATAATTAGGGTTTAACTGCACTGTAACTAAGAACTAGATATTGATGAATGTTAGAATCACAGATCTATGTCCCAGCTAAGGTTGCAGACACTGGAGTCATGCAACTAACCCTGCCTCTACCTCGGGTGAGACTTCATCTGCTTCAGAGGTGTTGCTGAAAGGGTCGGTAGTTAGGGTTTTGTTGGCGCGCTCTTGAGTGTTGAACCCCGGGTCTGCCCCTGTGCCAACATGCCTCCCACCATGAATTGACCAAAATTGACTAGCTTAACCAAAATTCATGGTTAATGTTCATTACAAGACCAAATTGAATTATTCAACTTAGAGTATGGGTGCTTAATCATTACACACATTCCTACAATTCTAGATTTTAATTTCACACCTAAAACTTTTTGTTGTGCAAAAATACTCCAAATTTGTCTCTTTTCTTCACAAAGTATAAATTGATGTGAGTGCCTCAAAGAATTTCCACCTTCTCCATGAGCCAGAGTGGGTGTGGTTTGTGTTAGAATAGAGCATTCTGACATAACATGTGGACCTACATTTTTTATTCTTGATATCCATGACTTATAGGCCAATGTGGAGCTAATGAGACAATATACAAAAACAATATCTTTCTTTAAGCGAGATTATATTAATTTATAGAAGCATTGTACAAAACCATATCTTTCTCTCAACATGTTTCTATTAAAGGTAACTAATATTAATGTATATAAACATTTTACAAAACCCATCCTCTAAAAATAGGTTGTAATCATTGTCGAGAAAACAAGAAATCACACTATAATGAGTCAATATATACTACGAACAACTAAGAAGAGGCTTGTGAATCATCATCCTCAACCTCTTCCTCTTTCCCATTCTCTTCTTCTTCATCCAAAGAAGAGTCATCTTTATGACGACTAAAATCAATTGCTTCATCTCATCTTTCATCTTCATCAAGAGACAAATATTTAGAGGAGCAAATATTGGTAGAGTCCTAGAGGGTATTTTCTTTAGGGGTTGACTGATTAGAGGGCTTTTTTTCATTATAAAACACTTTTTCTTCTTTGAATTCATTGCATAGTTTGTCCTCCTCTTTGTAGGAGCCTTTGTTAAATGACATTGCAATGTAATTACTAATCACGAGAAAAACACATCAGTACATAAAAAAATAAAAAAAAATAAAAATATTGTTCGCTTTGTCACGAAAAAATGTTAAACCATAAACAAGAACCATGAAAAAAACCTTGTAAAAAAATAATTGAGCAAAATCTTAAAAAAACTTGTAGCCAATTAGAAACAAAATTAAAAGTTGCACTAAAACTATAAAATGATGTTGGCCCAAATTGGAAACAAAAAGGGATGCGTCACCGAGGATGGTTTGTCTAAAACGACCACTACAAAGAATGTCTCACAAATTCACAGTGAATATTAGTTCTAAACTTGGAGTGCATCATAATTTTCTATTACATTTGATTTAACAAATCATGTTAAGCTCTATACGATCCCATAGAAACTGGATTAGGATCTTGTACAAGGTTGGGCTTGTCAAAGGTATCTTATTAATTGGACAAAAGCACAAGCACTTTCATTTAAATACAATTACCGTAATTTTAGATTATTTCTTTTAACCTTTCAACCAGAATAGGCAAATCAAATCTTATTCCATGAAATTACGATGAGACTTAATAAAGTACCATGATAGACAATTTATCTATACTTTCCAATTGTATATACTAGTGATGACAATGAGATGAATACTATTATATATAAATTCAATGACCAAATTTTGTTTGGGCACCTTTACCACATTTTTTGTGATGGTGAACTCAACTTTAGCGTGCAAATTCCATGTGGGAGGATTTGGGATATATTAACTAGTGAGAGTGGATAGAATGTTTGAGTTGGATGCCCTACCACTAGCCAAGTTTACCACTCTAGTTTTTTTTTTCAAAAACACATTTTGGCTAGTTAACTCATTTTTTCCCATCAAATTATCTCATTTTAAAAAAAAATTGATCAAACCATTTTGGATTAGTTGATCCCACATTTATCTCTACAATAAAAAAAATATAATCCCAAACCCATGTGGTGAATTCTAACCAATCATGTAAAATTAAAAACCTTACTTTTGACAAAGAAAAGCATATTTTAACATATTTTGGGTAATTGACTTGGTGGCATAGGATACATAGTAGAAGGGGATAGAATGTTATGAGCACAAAATCCTCAAGGCCCTTTAACAATTTAACCTTAATGTAAACTTGGTGTTAAGAACTAGGATTAAAGAATTTATCTAGTTCATGGCATATGAAGCTCTCCACGGGGGATGATATGCATTCCAAGACCAACCATAATTACATTGGGAGACTATGAACACTACAAGGAAACACCTTCTAGCGAAGCTTTTTGCGGGGGTTTTAGTGTTACAAAATTTGGAAAAAAAATCAAAAAAACCTTAAACATTATATGGCATTAATGGTTATAACATTTTGCAATCACAATCCAAATTAAACGTTTAAATAAAAGTAAAGTTAAATATTATATGGCAACTGTAAATTTAAATGAGTGATACATATCAAATTTCACTTAAAAAACAGAGAAATCGTTAACAATGCTCACCATTAGCATACTCATAATACATTTTATAAATCAAACAACAAAAACAACCACAACATTATATGAAAAACATAATATACATGGGTGATATACATATGAATATATATGCCAAACATACATCTCAACAAAATTTGCAATAAACATGTCATATATAGATCTCGAGTCAAATATAAAACAAACAATACCTCTACTAGCTAGGTCCACCACTAGAGCCAAGTACATCAGTGTTTGTGCTACCAAAGGTGGGGCCTCTATCAAGAACAACTAGCTCATAAATGAATGTCGACAAAAGTGCACTATCAAATGTCTCACTATCAATATCATGAAGATGTGCAACAGTACCCGATGTGAACATAGTGTCCAAAGCATCAAAAGCTTGTGACACGTGTGGAGGAAGAGGAGGAGCAGGAGGGGGATCAATGGATGATGACACGTGTGGACTAGGAGAAAGACAATGATCAATGGATGGTGACACAAGTGGAGGAGGAGGGGAAGGATCAGTAGAATATGGTGATGCATGTGGAGGAGAAGCAGGAGGAGGATCGGACATCGATCCAGTTTCAAACACATGTGAAGGGGACGCAAGAGGAGGAGGCGTGGATACATGTTTAGACACATGTGGAGGGAAGCAAGAGGATCGGTATATGGTGCAGCCGACTCATGTGGAGGAGAATCAGGAGGAGGAGGAGGACCATGTGGTGGAGTAGAGGATGTGGATGGCTTTGCTAATGAGCTGGATGTAGTGGGATCATGAGAAACACCCCTCAACATCTCGATGAGGTTGACGACACCAATAATATGATGCATCAACATCATCATGTCACAAGGAAAACACCTCCATATAGTAGAGAGATCCTCTACCCATAATATGTATTTAACAGGTGCAAGTACCACTCTGTGATTAGTCACGACATGACATAGTGTTGGCAGCCAATTCACATTTTTCTACTATCTTATAAGCTGCCTACACCAGCGTTTTGCAAACCTTAATTTTCGTCACAATTCTCAAATAAGCGACACTTTTATTTTTTGCGCTATTTGCACACTTACCTTCGTTCTTGTTTTCACGACTGCAAGCATGAAAATGTTTGTTTTCGAAGTCGCATTAAAATCGTCACTGAATTGTCGTTATCATTCTTGTCGATATGCCCATTGCATTTACATTTTACTTATCATTATATAGTTGGCAAGACCTTTTGATATGTACTCATTTGACATTCTTTGATTGATTATGTAATTTTGTTTCATGAGTGATTGAGTTTGTGATGCATTGGTGATTGGATTTACATGTTATTTGATCAATTAACTTGGCACATTGGTTACATAAAAAAGCATTGGTGTTATGGTTAAACCCTTGGTATAAATCGTTCTATACAACACATGTCACATAGTCAAACCCTTGGTACTAGTTTCGATTCATTTGTTTGGTTTTGAAACTATAACTATTGCTCGCACGAATGTTTAATCCACTGACCATTGATTTCATTGGTCGAGCGAATGGCATAATTGTTAACCTATACAATAGTGGGTTGAATAGCTATTTGCGCCGGCGGTTGTACTGTAGATATGAATGTCGTGCATGTATGAACTAGCTCCACCACCTTCGCACGATATGTCATTAATGTTTACCCCTATCCCTATTTCACCCTTGCAAGTTTCGGGTAAGCCTGTGAGCATTCTGCTCCTGCGTATGTTGTGAGTCAAACCCTGGCTCGTTCACATCGCTCACCGTGTGCTCCTCTCTATGGCACCGGTGGTGCGAATTGAGCCGAACAATAGTCAAGCTCTGTTACTGTTTGATAACGTCCGTAAGGATTTACAAGATAATGGTTGGCTCACGTTTATACAGAGGTTCGAGGGTTTCAATATGTTGGTTGCACAGCAATTCTCCCTTACCTTTGATGGGTGTAGGGCTAAAGTAGGTGACATTCAGCTTGAATTGAATGAAGAGTTCACAAGCTCTGCCACAGGATTGGCATCCACGGGCCAGCGATGGTTTAAGAACTCTAAAGTCGATGAGGTGACATGGCCTTTGCTATTCGTATCACGAAAGGTCACATCCTATGACAAAGATATGCCTATTTCCACGCTTAAACCTAGGTGGCATGATCTTTTGATAATGGTTAAACAATTTGTGACCTGTGAGGGTCGGTATGGATTGGTTTTTCTTTATCACCTTCGACTGTTAATGAATTTCATGGGCTATCCATTGAACATGCCATTTTACTTCCAGTGTAGTATTTACAAAATGGCTAAGAGGTTCAAACGCGAGAAGGCTGACAGCAGCTTGTTTCACCATGGCTAGATTAGACTTATCGTCGTTCATTATTTAAACCTGCATGGCGATAATTAGCAAGCTTTTCTGTCTAGAAATGGCTTTGTTGATTCAGAGTTTGTCCAAATCGACAAGTCGGTGGTCAGTGAGACTAAGGTCGGGCCACCCATGCCTTTTCATGCCCTTCTACCCTCTCCCAAACCCTCTGTCTACCCTGATATCGACCTACCTGACATTATAACAGACAAGGTTGAGGCTGTAAAAAAGCCTGTGAGCAAGAAAGTCAAGGGTAACCCTATTGTCGATAGAAAAGGTAGAAAGAATGCTCGATTGATATTGAGACTTGCCCGGAATAAACCTAAACCAAATGCTGATCAAAAGCCCATAGTCCTCAGCGAAGACTCGGACTCTGATATCGAGCGCTTCCTAGCTAGTGAGTACCCTTATTCCCATGGTCTGTGCTCCGAGCCACCCTATGACTTTGTTTCTAATTTACCTCCTTGCCTAAAGAACAATCCTAGCTACCCATGAATCAAGCTACCTAATGAAACCCTCGGTGATTTGAACAAACCCTCGACTGTCTTTTCGAAGCCCGAGCAGACAGCGTGTGTCCAATGTAATGTGTGGCTTGAGCGCTACTATACCGACGTTCCCTTGTTACAGTCAAAAATTAAATCATTGGAAAACCAAGTTAGAGTGTTGACAAGAGAAAGGGATAGGCTTCAAGTTGGTGATAAGAAGCAGAAAACCACTGGTTCGATTGTTTTTAGGAATGTCGAGTTGGTGACAGCCTTCGTCAATTCCAAACTATCATGACCAAGTTGTCTGTTGATTATCCAGGTATGAATTTCAATATCAATTTCATTTTATGAATTGCATGAATTAATATAATGAATCGAGTTTTGGTTAGCTCTGTCCATTATTCGAAATGACTATGTCTTAGTTTGATTATCAAAAACGGTTATGTTGTGGACCCTGTACAGTAGGTTCATTTTACTAAAATTAAATGTACATATGATTTGGTTATGCGATTTGTTGTGCCCAGTTTAGTACAAGCAATTCATTAATTTTGATTCGGTTTGGTTTGTTTGTGAATCAATTATGTTTGATAGTTGATTCAGTATGATTTTAATTAGTTTCGTTTGCTCCTAATAAACTCAAAACGACTATGTTGATTGCGATAACTCAAAACGACTATGTTCTGTATTGAATTAGTATTCTCGATTGGATTTTAATTATCTTTGACCTATGCTAAGGATCTACTTGCTATAATCATGGACTTGTGTTGATTCATAACAGTTGTAACAAACACAAACTGTTTCGATTCGTTTTGGTTTGATTTATGCATGTCTTGAGTTAGCACGATTGCCTGTTTTGAGTTAGATTGATATCGAAAGTAGATTTGATGTTGCGCTATTGGTTTTGATTTTCAAAAACGATTTTGTCTCTGTTGAATTCGTATGAGAAAACTCGGCTAATAGTTCGTTTTTGAAATTGATTCAAGTAATGATTTCGTTGAATATCAATCGATTATGTGTGCCCCCAATTGGTAATAACAAACATTGGACAAGTCCCACAGATCTTGTTATCAACCGATTAATTCCATTATGATTTCGTTTGTGATAATTTACATACCAGTTTTGATTTGATTCGCTAATAGCATGAATCGTTTGTTTATGTTTAATATAGTGCTATCAATTTGAGAAAACAATCATGTTGATTTCGTTTGGATTCGAAGTGATTTTGTTAATGGTTGGAGCAACATAAATTGTTGGTTTTGATTTCAATTAGTCCATGAAATGATTTCATTGTTGTTGAGTTATCCAATACGATTTTGTTAACCCGAATTGGTGATAACGAATTAAACAGAGTGTATCCATCTCTATTATCATTTGGTTGACGATTTAGTTTGTTCAATTTGCATACAAGTGTCGATTTGGATGATGCTTTTAGCAATCAAATATCTTTAAATAGTTTGAATATGTTTTTTTTAAGATTTGAATTGATTTTTAATACGATTATGTGTTTGATTTAGACCAGCTACAGAATCGTAAGATTCTGTAGCTAGTCTTTAGAATTAGATTTTTATCAATTTTATCAACAAAATATCCTCTTAACTTGTCCATTTTTGTCCTCTTTCAGGTACATTCGAATTGCAATAATCAATTGGGCATGTTGTGGCAGTCTAGGAGATATTTGTGTGATATAGTTTTTATTTTAGGTTGTTAGTTTAGTCAGACTTGGGATATTTCCCAGATTTGTGTAAACAGTTTTGATAACTTCCACAGGGATGTTTTACCCTGTGGGAGGTCTTTAAATACTTGTTATTTTTTTGTAATAAGAATCATCATCCTCACTGTGGGAGAACCAGACTATGGATTTATGATTCAGACTGAGACGAAAGTTGATGTCTTGTAACAGCTTTCGCTTTCAATATATCAAACTTTTGTTTCAAGTTTTTGCATATCAATTGGCAATTAATTATCAACTACTTTAGCTATCATAATTCTTTGTATGCTGATGTGATTGGATTTATATGTTGTCTGTATCTGATCTCTCCTATTTTTAAAGTACAACAATTACTTTGTTTCAGTTAATGAATCACAGATTTCTCTTCTTCGTTAATTGAATCATTTTGTATAGATCTTTGCATACAGATTTATCTAACAGTGAAGATTTATAAATCATAAGGTCGTTGTAAATTTTTATGTCTTGCTTGTGCTGTAATTATATTTGAAGAGCACAGCTTCTTCTAGTTTACGAGAAGCTCGTGGATAATACGGTGCGGGTTTCCTCCCTCCGATCAGCTAAGACAATCATTGCATACACAGGACAAACCTGGAGCGTTACTTCAGGTTAGTTTGTTATTTAGTATTTAATAGTTAATTTGTTAGTATAGTATAAGTAGTTTAGTTATATATATGTATAGTTTAGATTCGTAGTTAGAGTTATTATTTTAGTTTCTTAGTTTCGTTAGTTTTATGTTATTTCTTTTTCATAAAATTATAAAATCAAAAAAAACAGTAGTCTCGCTGTCTTAGGACAGACTACCAATGATTTTTTCAGGTTTTCATTCAAATCTGTAATTTGTAGATGCTGTACATTTGTAAATTGATCTAACTATGTTAGTAATAGAACATTTGATTTTATAGAATTATAGTTGTGTAGTATGAGATAGTAGATTGTATATATAATAGTTAGATTTGTTTATTAGTTTGTTTTAATAGTTATTTTAGTTAGATTAATTAATTTAGAGTAGTTTTCTTTTGTTTTCTTAGGACTTAGATCGGCTAACGGAGCCGCTAAACCCGTCAGGGTGGGTTATCCCAAACGACTTGGGTTATTTAGACAACCCGAGACCGGATCCACTCTTCCAGTTGACGGATGGTCAATTTCGCTCGTCAACAAATGGCGCTAGAAGGAGGGCCTGAAACTAATTAATGGCACGAGGCAATCATAAGACTCTTCCACCACCTAATCGCTCACCTATAGTGACAAGAAGTAATTCGAACGATAACATTCCCCCTCAAATAGCAACCACATCAACCGACGATCCACGGGTCACAGTTGAACCAGTAACCCCGAATCCTACAGGTCATGACATACAAGAGATTGTCCGTCAATCTCTCATAAGAACTCATGGTGCCTTGGCCCATTTGAGGCAACCAAACCATCCGTTGGACCAACCTTTATATTTCTCTGATATTAGGGAACAACTCGGAGGCACTAACCTCACTGTAAACCCTACAGATCCAATCCTCACCCCTGCTGCAGGAGGATCTGGAATACCTCCTTCACCACCTCCATCATCTCCTTCCTCTTCTGGAGGAGATTCT
>ML781430.1:414518-445838 GCA_009831015.1 Picea engelmannii | reverse complement strand
AGGGAGTGGAGGTGCATCATGTAGATCGACAGGTCCAAAAGTCTGAGTCGCAAAAACATTTTAAGTGTTGGGCAAACTTATACATGTATGAACAAAAGATAATATAAGTGTGAGAGTCCGCAAGTTCGAAAGTCCGCGAACGTGAAAATCGACTAAGTATGGTAGTGCCAAGAAAGGGAAAAAGAGAAAAATGGGAAAAGGGAAAGTATAGAAGGGGGAAAAGAAGAGGTAATTAAAGAAGCGGGAAAAAAGAATAAGGAGGGGAAAAGCACAAAAGGGGTTCAACAACTAGCTCTGACTGTGGGATGATAACCTGTAGGGGGTTATCAAGAATCCAAAATCTCATGACCAGTTACTTTATCCTTTGGGCAGTGGATTCTAAACAGTAAAGATATACAGAATAAAATGATATGTACAAAGAGAAGAGAGAAATGTAAGCAAAAAAACTTTTGAGGTGTCCCCCATTGATAGACAACATTAAAATTTTCCCCTTCATGTCTTTTTGCATATATGAGTTGAAACCCATGATTTTCTCAATGATGTACAAATCGATCCAGAGTGCTTCAAACTTTGTGCGCATTGACAACTTCTCCTTGGCTCTGTTCCAGAGTAACACCAGTTCACCCCTTTGAAAAAAATTTACTGTTGCGCTCTACTGGAAATATCTTTTGACATTCTGCTGACTCTGAGTTGTTCTATGTAAAGCTTCACTTCTTTCTTCTTCCAATATCAATAATTGTTTTAATCTCTTTTGCATAGGAGTAATATGTTCAACGTCCTCTATGTTAACTGCATAAGTCAAGGCATTTAGTTCAACGTTGATTGGCATTTTCGCTTCCTTTCCGTAAACCAACATATAAGGAGACATCTCAATACTATCTTTCAGAATCATTCTGCTTGCCCACAAAACATCTACCAATTTCAAATGCCAATTCTTCTTATTTTGATCAATAGTTTTCTTTAAATTATGAATGAGTGTCTTGTTGGTAGATTTGGCAAGACCATTCCCTTGTGGATGATAGTTCGAAGATTGTCCCATAATGATGCCATACTCTCCAAAAAAGTTTGTAAATTTTGACCCAATGAAAATTGAACCATTGTCAGTAAATAACTTTTCTGGAACACCAAATCTTGATAAGATATTATCCTTAAAGAATTTAATTAATTCATCGGAATGAACCTTTTTCAATGTTATTTCCTCTTGCCATCTAGTAAAGTAGTTTGTAGTAGTAAGAATATATATATGCCCCTTACTTGATTTTGGATTTATTGGTCCAATAACATCCAGTCCCCATTGGGCGAATGGTTGTTCTACAGATATGGGTTGTAAAGGCATTGTGGATCTTTTCATTTTCTCTGAAAATTGTTAACAAGAGATACATTTTCTCACCGTAGCATATGAGTCCCTGAAAACTGATGGGCAATAAAATCTGGCTCTTATTATTTTATGCATTGTAGTAGTAGGCGCAAAACGCCCCCACATTTGCCTTCATGAAATTATTATATTAGTTCTTGAGATCTCTTTTCATCAACACACCTTAACAACATGCTATCAAAATTCATTTTGAATAAGATTTCATCAATCAATACATACTGGCTTGATTTCATCTTTACTGCTCTTCTTTCCTTTGAAATCATAGTGATAGGAAATTGTCCAGATTTTAGGTAAAGCACAATAACTTTGTACCACTCAGAACTAGATATAGGATCCTGAATCGAAACTGTTGAAATCATTCCATCTATTGGTCCTAAGGTCTGCACTTGACTGCTAAAGGGTAGAGCTAGGCCACCTCAAGTTTATAATGATTGGTTTTTTTCGATGGGTTGGTTTTCTTGGTCAGCTTTAGGATAGGTTTTCAAAGATGGTAATCTGGTTGGACAAGCCACACAGTATAAGAGTAGGTTCTCCTTTGCTAATGGTATGGATATAAATGAAGAGTTGGGGATATGAAAAGACAAACACAGGAAACAACAACAAGCAATGTAATGAATCCCTTGCTATGTGAGAATAAAGAATTAAAATAATATCTTAAGACTTAGACAAATATCTAAATGCAATTCATTCAACAGGGTGTTGAATAGTAGATCTTTCATTAAACAATAGTTGTATAACAGGTTGCAGAATTAGCAAGAAGATGTACCAAAACAATGGCTGAAAGAATAAGGAAATGTGCATTGCACACATCACAAAATTTGCATTCAAGACAAGATTAAACACATACAATTTTGAGTAAGAGAACACAATTGTCATCAAGATATATTCACTAGGTAGAGAACTTCACAGTCATATGAGAAAGTCTATCCCTTCTACTGCTTATGTCCTTCTCCAAAAACTCAACCCCTTAAAACATACAAATATTGCCTATTTATCAGAGTTGCAAAGGCTCTCGTCCATTTGGGACCGAGGCTTCACTCTGTGTTCCTAGATGTAAACAACTTATTAACTTAACTACGACATTGTTGGAGTGCAATGATGCATACTTCAAAATTAACTTAATTAAAAGGGACGTGATTCATATCAAACACAAATGACCACTTATTATGCATTAACTTGAAATGTCTCAACTTAAATAACTGAAAATTATTGTTGATGGTAAACCAGACTTATGCATAAGCTTAATCACACTTAGCCTTTGACAAAAATTGATTCAGAGTGACAGAGGTGAGTGATGTGTCGAGCATTGGCATGCCTACGCGTTGTTTGAGACCACTAGAAATGACTGGATGTGTTGATAGCTCCTTCTTGAGCTATACCATGATTTTCAATCTCGGAACTGTTATAGGAGATTAACATTCAGGCGTCTTTTATTCCCAAAATGAATGTGAGTCGTCGATTAGTTTTGCAAATCTGTGATCTGAGGGACCCTGCTACCTTAGCGTCCCTGCTAAATTTTTCTTAGTCTACCATTTTTAGACTTCCTCTAACCTTACTTAGCAATGGTGCCAATTCGGAAGTTCGGGACTTCAAAAGTTCGACCCTTCGACGATTTCGGACTATGCTGAGTTGAAAAAACTCTTGAGGTGGTAGGGCCCGAAGTGACATGGTGTTGTAATGTCATATGATGTCATGGTTGCTGACATACCACATAAGGTGAGTGACACATGTCACTCAAAAATGAGTGGATGATGGGAACCAAATGACCAGAAATTATTACCACGTGTCACGGCTAGATGGAAGCCACGTGTCAGTGCCAGATGGTTGCCGCATGTCTTGACGGATGAATGTCACGTGCTTCGGCACTTCGAGCTTCGGGATTTTTGGATGGTGAAGCATGAAGATCTCCCGAAGTAGTACGGGCCCGAAGTGACGTGTCTCAGAAGGAGAGTGTCACATGCTTTGACACTTTGGGCTTCGGGAGTTTTGGATTGTGAAGCATGAAGATCTCCTGAAGTGACGTGTCTCAGAAGAAGAGTGACGCATGTCACTTGAAATTGAGCAGATGTTGTGCCCCAAGGTGCCTGAAATGAATGCCATATGTCAATGCCAGATGGATGCCACGTGTCAGTGCCAAATGGCTGCCACATGTCTTGACAGATGAGTGCCACATGCTTCGGCACTTCGAGCTTCGGGGACCTGTTGCTTCGGAGGCTTCAACACTTCGGTGTCTAGACACTTTGGAAGATTTGAACCAATGGCAAGTTCAGACGCCCGAACGCTGAAGTCGCAGAGTCATTCATGTTAAACCCCGTGTGAATTTGAGACTCTGAATGCATGAGAGCCATTGATCTGCATCGACTGTTGGATCTCCACCATTGAATATTTGCCCTGTCTGTTTGGCTTAAATTCTAAGCCCGAAATGGACTGCTTTGATTTGTTGCCTTTTTTTGCAAAAGCTTATTGAGCTTACAAAGGACTTGTTGGACCTGGATGTCCCCTGCACACACAAAAGACTGGGTGGATTTGTTGCATGCTCAATTAGTGGAAAATATGATGACAAGTATTTCAAACTCAAACCAAAACATGAAATCACCCTTCAAGAAAGTGAAAAAAGATGGTGTAAAATAAGTAAGGACGAGCAGGGGCCATGAAGCTAAGTGATTGAATAATGGAGAATAAGCTAAGCAAGTAACCACAAAACTCATAATTGATCGATGTATAGGGTAAAGGAGGGAAAAGGGTAGGGGTGCAGGCCTAGGTTACAACATTGGCTCCAATCGAGGATATCACTTCCCTATGAGGTGCTAAGAACAGTAGACCAGGTGCCTTACCTTTCAGAACCTCGCTCCCACTGGCTGTAACTTACCTCTATTTATGTTTGTCGAGCATGTATATCTTTGAAGTTCAAAACAATAACTACACCCTAGTGCCTTTGTTGGGCTATGGATTATTTATTCAATCTGAAACTTAAAACTGCAGCTACACCCCAATGCCTTTGTTGGGCTATGGATTCTTATTGTTGATCTATACGCAAACTACTGAAAAAACCAACATACTGAAAATAATCTGTGAACTGAAAAATTAACTACTCGAACTAAGAGCTTATTCTCCTACTACCTACTCTACTCAGCTGAAAACCAAGTAATCATGTGTAATCAGATTTCCAGTGAAACCAAAAATCCATTTTACTGAGAACCATAACTATGTGCATGTCACTATTTAGAATAATCCAAAGAGGATATATCATATGCAACAAAAAATTAGCAGGCATCTTGTACTCACGGCTGCAAAAGTTGATCATGCTAAAACTTACCACATTTGAGATTTTGGAAAAATAAGAATCCATCCATCTCATTATTAGATCTTGAAACTCATGAAAAGCCTCCAACTGGTTGAGAGGACAAAGTTGTTGGTGTGTGATATTTG
Organism: Picea engelmannii; assembly: GCA_009831015.1. NCBI lineage: Eukaryota > Viridiplantae > Streptophyta > Pinopsida > Pinales > Pinaceae > Picea > Picea engelmannii. The sequence goes on along the minus strand of ML781430.1, from coordinate 441,034 downwards.
CATGATAAACAAGATCGAGTTGCTCCTGTCCTTGTTGAAACAACTCATGAAAGTCATGTGATTCACAACGATCATAAAGGGAAGCAAAACACTCTTGATATTGCTCATCTTGTTGTTTGAAATGAATGGGTATATCTTCTGCATTGTTGGTTTTTCCTTGTTTTAGCTCCAGAATGTCATATTCACACTTATAGATTTCTTGTTGCTCAATAATTTCATAAGGGAGGGGAACAACTTACTCGTGACCTTCAACATCATTTTCCTCGTAGTTAATCAAATCTTTATGAGAACATAGAACAACAGATGTATCATAACAACGACTAATTGAGGCACCTAGAATAATGCAAGATGTATCCAAAGCCTTGTTATCATCAATTTTATCATTAATGTAATTCCCAACATCGTCATTTCTAATAAAAGATTCAGAAGAAGACTCATATGTAATTGAATCTTCCTCCACTTCCTCAATGGAAAAATCCCTTTTATTTTCACTACTAGAAGAACTAATAAATGATTGTCAAATATGAGATCCAAATTCTTCACAACAGTCTTCAAAAAGTAAATCAGCTGGAAAAAACCTTTTACAATGCTCACTGAATGCAACATGGAATTGTTCCAGAGAGGAGATGCTAGTAGAGGGTAAGGATCGATACCACTCACGAGCATCTCCCTCTAATGAGTACATGAACATCTTCATTAATACATCCTCATGATGTATTCCCCACTGATGCATGAGTTCATGAAACTCAAGCAAATGCTCAACAGGGTTGTCATCTCTATGTTCTCTAAATCCGGGCAAGAAATCACCCCACTCATCTATAGTAGGAACAACATTTGGAAAACCAGGAACAACAGAGAAATTAAAAGGAGCAAACCTTCGACCCAAGATGGCTTCCATCTGAAAATATGACTTCTTAATACTGTGGAGTCTGTTAAAGTTTAAGCTATTATTAAGTTACCTTTCAATTTACTAGATAACAGTAGCATAGATAGGATCACTAAGAGAAACACAATCACAAAATACACAACATTTATCCTAGGAAACCCTCATGGGGAAGAAAACCCAACAAAACTTCCTTAATATAGGTAGCCAATACAATGAACCAAACAACACAGAAATTCCTCTCCCAAGGATGTGCCTCTCTCTCTCTTCCTTCTTCCGGCAACCGATAACTGCAGCTTCCTTCAATACTTGCGCAGTGATTAACAAGTGAGTGTGTGTATAAATGAGGTGTTGGCCTCTCTTATTTATATTTATACAATCTGGCAGGCATTGAACTGGGGTGTCTTTTCACTGGCTGGGCCGACTTCTCATTCTGGGTGGTTATAACCACTTTAATATATTATGGCTGGGTCGACTTCTCATTCTGGGTGGTTATAACCACCTTAATATATTCTGGGGCTGACTTTTCATTTAGCCTATTACAATTAGGGTTTGACCAATCCGCAAAAGGGGATTTGGTCAATTACAATGCATGACATGATCAATCCACAAAAGGGGATTGATCTAATCAATAATAAATATATTTTATCTTTTACTTTATCCACAAAATGGGATAAGAATATTCTTTGCAGTTACACAATATTTTAACACTCCCTCTTAACAAGAAGGATATTCTTTATCTTTCGACAAGTCACCGGATGTCAACATCGACTAGGTAGCAGCATCCACTGGGTAACATCATCAATTGGATAACATCATCAATTGGGCAACATCATCAACTAGGCAACATCATCAACTGGGTAACATCATCAACTGGATAACAGGAGGCATCAATATAATCCACTTGGTCATCTGGCATCATGATCACTGACTAGTATATCTATAAATCATCAGAAGTTTCGTTCTCTTTATCTTCACGCAGAAGATACTCTTTCTTTCTTTCGCCTACACGCAGAAGATACTTCTTTCTTATCTTCACACAGAAGATATATAATCTTCACACAGAAGATGTCTTATCTTCACACAAAATATATTCTATGAGTTTTTCCATTCCTTTTATGTTCTCCCTTCTCTTGTAGTCATCTATCTCACCCATCCACTGGGGAGGACTACTACCATAGCTTCACTCCCAGTCATCCCACATGAACTAGAGAAACTAAGATGCTAGCATGGGCAATACTAGACTCCCTTTCCATGATCCACGCAGGATCACGACACAAATCTCAAGAGCCAACTAACCATTCCACATGGTCAAGGTTTGTGTTCTATGCTACTCAATCCTTGGCCAAAGGAGAGTATCTGCCCGCTGCCCCTTGGAGAAACATCCACATTCCTCTCTACAAGGGTGGTCACACCCCTCTCTACGAGGGTATTCTAGCATGTCCCTAGAGTATCCAAAACTCAACACTTGGACAAAGGCCAACCTTGGAAAATTTATCATTCCCCTTCTCTACGAAGGTCTCTTCTCTTTTCCTTCTCTATGAAGGTCTACCTATGGGATTGCTCTTTCCTTCTCTACGAAGGTCTTTTCTCTTTCTCCTTCTCTATGAAGGTCTAGCTATGGGATCTGAAAATTTCTTGTGGTCCAAAATCTTCCCATGGTATAATACCATGCTACCCATCTGTTGGGCACCATCCATCTGCTTTCCTAACTGCATCAAATCATGATCCTCCATTTCGAACTCGAAGACATGGCTCCCTCTTGCACCAAACTAATAGCTTATAATAATTATCCTTGAAGTTCTTCTTCTATAATATCATGGGTGCCTTCTTGAGTTTAAACATTTCTTTCTTTCTGACTTCATACTAGATCAACCTGCTCCCTCTACATCTATAAGAACGATACTGGAGCAACCTATAGTTACCTGCATCTCATCCACTATATCTGAGTATCCATATTTTTCTTCATCTTAAACATTTATGTTTTGCATCTTTAGGAGCCTCCTGCTCCTATATAGATATTGGATATTGTTTGGTCTTTACTGACTGTCACCATATCATACGTCCTTCTCATGTTGTCTAACTTCTGAAATAAATATTTTATCTCTTTCTTTATCTTTTTCTTTGATAAGTCTGCATAGACACTGAAATAAAACAAGGTTAATTAAGATTCTCACAAAAAATTTAACTTGTAATGATAAGGTAAACTAGATACTAAAAATAAACATCCATACTTATCTTTTGTTTTTTGTGTGGGGAGGCTCTACGAACTCCACCATTTGTTATCTTTCTTAAGATGAACTATCTTCAACTTAAAGTACATAACCCTCAATTTATGCTAAAGCTTTCTTTGAGGGAGGAGATTCCTCTTCCTCTGCCACATGTGCTTGATACTTTCTTTTCCCTTTTCCTTGAGGACAGTCATAGGAAAATTGTCCCAACTTTTGGCAGTTGTAGCATCTGATCTTTGAAACATCTTTCTTCTTATCTGGAACTCTTACAGAGTTAGCTTCTTTATTGTTCTTCCTTAAGGAACTTCTTCTGTTCTTTTGAGCTGTAAGAGCTTCCTCTTCATCAACAATTAATCTCTTTTGTTGGTCTGCAAGTCTAGATTCTTTGTGTGTGCAATCTGSCCATAACTTATCAAAMTTGGGTAACTTGCTTCTTGCACACACTCCTTGTACAAAAGGAATCCAAAATGTTGGAAACCCRTTTAGGGTTGTGGTTAYAAGCTCTTTGTCACTAGTGACATCTCCAATAGCTGCAAGCTGATCTATGATCTGAGAAACTCTCATAAGATAGGATGTGACRGATTCCAAGTTTTCCATCTTCATAGTACGAAGCTAGTTTCTTAAGGAAASATTCTGACTAATGTCTTTGCTTTCATATAACCTGTTGAGTGCTTCATACATTTACCTTGTTGTCTGTAGTTYGKAAATATGAGGGATCAAGTGATCCTTTATTGAATCTGACATGATTCTCTTTGCTTTCTTTTCATTCTTCTTATGTTTGGTCTTTTGCTCTTCTTCATCTGGTTCTGATACACTCACTGTAACATGTTCTAGGAGATCATTCTCGTCTAGAATCATCTGCAACCTATGCTTCCAAGATCTTAAGTTTCTAGATCCTTCCAGCCTATCTTCTACCCTCATGCTAGTAGCCATTCTTTTTTGTAGTAGAAACCCTAGCCCTCCAAGCTATAGAAATAATAGAAAAAACAAATTTCTCGGATCTGAAAACTGAACTCACCAAAAGATGCGTTGGATTGAGGCGAGTATGCTGGTACAGTTAGATTTCTGAAAATCCAAATTTTACTCCTCCAAACTTGATCTGTGGATTTCTCGACTGGTGCTTTTGGTTTTCTGGTACTTCTGGTACACTTGTACTTCTAGTTTTCTAGTACTTCTGGTATTTCTGAAAACTAGGGTTTCACTTTTCGGAAGATCTAGCCACTGAAATGTTGCGCTGAGGATGCCAAAGTGATCCTTGAGGAAGGATGCACTTTTCTAGATGGTTTTGCGGCTGAAATTGTTCTTCAATAAAAAACCTAATTTTCTTGTAGGACAATAATGACGTTTTTCTTTTTCCTGTGAAAGATGCTCTCTTCAGCTTAGCTCTGATACCATGTTAAATTTTAAGCTATTATTAAGTTACCTTTCAATTTACTAGATAACAATAGCATAGATAGGATCACTGAGAGAAACACAATCACAAGATACACAACATTGATCCTTGGAAACCCTCATGGGGAAGAAAACCCAACAAAACTTCCTTAATATAGATAGCCAATACAATGCCAAGACAATGAACCAATCAACACAGAAATTCCTCTCCCAAGGATGTGCCTCTCTCTCTCTTCCTTCTTCCGGCAACCGGTAACTGCAGCTTCCTTCAATACTTGTGCAGTGAAGAACAAGTGAGTGTGTGTACAAATGAGGCGTTGGCTCTCCTATTTATACAATCTGGCAGGTGTTGAACTGGGGTGTCTTTTCACTGGCTGGGCCAACTTCTCATTCTGGGTGGTTATAACCACTTTAATATATTATGGCTGGGTCGACTTCTCATTCTGGGTGGTTATACCCACTTTAATATATTATGGGGCTGACTTTTCATTTACCTATTACAATTAGGGTTTGACCAATCCGCAAAAGGGGATTTGGTCAATTACAATGCCCGACATGATCAAACCACAAAAGGGGATTGATCTAATCAATAATAAATATATTTTATCTTTTAATTTATGCACAAAAGGGGATAAGAATATTCTTTGCAGTTACACAATATTTTAATAGAGTCGGCACTGGATTCTTTAACCATGGAGACGCTAGGTGAATGATCTACAGTCTGAATGTGTCTGGTCTTTGTTCACCATCAAAGATCAGATCTGATTGTTGTTGTTCTCCCAGGGAAATATATTGTGTTACTATGTTCCCTGGCAGTGGTGTTGGAAGATTTTGGTCCCAAGGTCTTCACTTGACGGCTAAAGGGAAGAGCTAGGCCACCTCAAGTTTATAATGATTGGTTTTTTGATGGGTTGGTTTTCTTGGTCAACTTAAGGATAGGTTTTCAAAGATGGTAATCTGGTTGGACAGGCCACACAGTATAAGAGTAGGTTCTCCTTTGCTAATGGTATGGATATTAATGAACAGTTGGGGATATGAAAAGACAAACACAGTAAACAACAACAAGCAATGCAATGAATCGCTTGTTATGTCAGAATAAAGACTTAAAATAATATCTTAAGACTTAGAAAAATATCTAAATGCAAATCATTCAATAGGGTGTCGAATAGTAGATCTCTCGCTAAACAATAGTTGTATAACAGGTTGCAGAATCAGTAAGAAGATGTACTAAAACAATGGCTGAAAGAATAAATAAATGTACATTGCACACATCACAAAATTTGCATTCAAGACAAGATTAAACACATACAAATTTGAGTAAGAGAACACAACTGTCATCAACATATATTCACTAGGTAGAGAACTATACAGTCATCTGAGCAAGTCCAGCCCTTCTACTACTTATGTCCTTCTCCAAAAACTCAACCCCTTAAAACATACAAAAATTGCCTAGTTATCACAGTGGAAAAGGCTCTCGTCCATCTAGGACTGAGGCTTCACTCTGCGTTCCCAATTGTAAACAATTTATTAACTTAACTACGACACTACTGGAGTGCAGTGATGCATAATTCAAACTTAACTTAATTAAAAGGGATGTGACTCATATCAAACACAAATGACCACTTATTATGCACTAACTTGAAATGTCTCAACTTAAATAACTGAAAACTGTGGTTGATGGTAAACCAAATTGATGCATAAGCTGAATCGCATTGAGTCTTTGACATAAACTGATTCAGAGTGATAGAGGTGAGTGATGTGTCAAGCATTGGCATGCATGCGCGTTGTTTGAGACCATTGGAAATGACTAGATGTGTTGACAACTCCTTCTTGAGCTATACCGTGATTTTCAATCTCAAAATTGTTCTAGAATATTAACATTCAGGCGTCTTTTATTCTCGAAATGAATGTGAGTCGTCGATTAGTTTTGAAAATATGCGATCTAAGGGACCCTGCTACCTTAGCGTCCCTACTAAAATTTTCTTAGTTTGCCATTTTTAGACTTCCTCTAACCCTATTTAGCGATGGTGCCAATTCAGAACTTTAGGACTTCAAAAGTTTGACCCTTCGACGATTTCAGCCTATGTTGAGTTGAAAAACTCTCGAGGTGGTAGGGCCCAAAGTGATGTGGTGTTCTAATGTCGTATGATGTCATGGCTGCTAACATGCCACATAAGGCGAGTGACACATTTCAGGGCCAGATGGAAGCCATGTGTCATTGCTTCGGCACTTCAGGCTTCGGAAGTTTTGGATTGTGAAGCATGAATATCTCTCGAAGTAGTACAGGCCCGAAGTGATGTGTCTCAGAAGGAGAGTGTCGCTTGCTTCAACACTTTGAACTTTGAGAGTTTTGGATTGTGAAGCATGGAGATCTCTCGAAGTAGTACGGGCCCGAAGTGACATGTCTCAGAAGGAGAGTGACACGTGTCACTCAAAATTGAGCAGATGTTGTGCCCCAAGGTGCCTGAAATGAATTCCTGATGGATGCCATGTGTCAGCGCCAGATGATTGCCACATGTATTGATGAATGAATGTTGCATGCTTCGACACTTTGGGCTTCGGGGACCTGCTACTTCAGAGCTCCGACACTTCGGAGCTTCGGAGGCTTCGGCATCTGGACACTTAAGAAGATTTCAACCAATGGCAAGTTCAGACGCCCAAACGTCGAAGTCACAGAGTCATTCCTATGAAACCTCGCGCGAGTTTGAGACTCTCAATGCGTAAGAGCCATAGATTTGCATCGATTGTTGGATCTCCACCATTGAAGATTTGACCTGTCTGTTTGGCTTAAATTCTAAGCCCAAAATGGACTGCTTTGATTTGATGCCTTTTTTTGTTGAAGCTTACTGAGCTTACAAAGGACTTGTTAGACCTGGATGTCCCCTGCACACACAAAAGACTGGGTGGATCTGTTGCATGCTCAATTAGTGGCAAATACGATGACACGTATTTCAAACTCAAACCAGAACATGAAATCACCCTTCAAGAAAGCGAAAAAAGATGGTGCAAAAAAAGTAAAGACGAGCAGGGGCCATGAAGCTGAGTGATGGAATAATGGAGAATAAGCTAAGAAAACAACCACAAAACTCAAAATCGATGGATGTATAGGGTAAAGGAGGGAAAAGGGCAAGGGTGCAGGCCTAGGTTACAACACCATCCAAACCATCACCACTAACAGTGAGCTTGCATAATCCTTGCCCTTTGACTGCCTTCAGAGGCTTGATTTCAATGTTATAATCTTGAATCTTTGCCAACCAGTTCGCTCATTTCCCTTCTCTCAATTGTTGGTTTAAGAGAATATTCACTGGAGAAGATGGAATATATGCAATGACATGAGAATTTAATATGTAGGTTTGAAAGTGTGCTACTGCCTTTACGAGAGACAGGGCTTGTTTCTCCAATTCTGAATATCTTAATTCATAATCATGGAGGGTCTTACTCATAAATCTGATTGGTAGCTCTTCACCCTTGGCATTTCTTTGAGTAAGGACATATGTCACAACAATTTCTGTTGCAAATGAATACATCATGAAATCTCTTTGAAAATCCAGACTAATGAGGATTGGAGCCGTAGTGATTGCCCTTTTGATATTACTAAAGGCTTCATGTGTATCTGAAGTCCATTCAAACCTTTGATCCTTTTTCAACAATGAATTTATTGGTTTTACAATGCTTGTGTAATAAGGGACAAATCTCCGCACAAAATTGATTTTTCCAAAAAATGATTGGACTCCTTTCTTAGATGATGGAGGGTTGAGTTCATTAATAGCTCTAACCCTCTCTGGGTCAATATAAATTCCTTTTTTGCACACAATATTCCACAATAACTTGCCTTCGGTCACAACAAACAAATATTTCTTTGGATTCAAAGAAACTCCATATAATCTACATCTCTCAAATACTTTCCTCATATGATGAAGGTGCTCATTTCTTATCTCTGAATGGACTGTCAAATCATCTTGGTAGTCTGCCATGAATTTCCCTATCAAACCTTCAAATGCATGGTCCATAGCCCTCTGAAACGTAGCTCCAACATGCTTTAAACCAAATGACATATTTCTAACATGGACATGCAAGCAAATCAAATGACTTGTTGAAGAAGGAATTCCATGTTAGGCAAAGGATAATTATCTTTTACACTTTATTTATTTAGATCCCTAAAACCCACACACATTTGAATCTCCCCAGTCTTTTTTCTCACAACCATCGGATTTGAAAACCAAATAGAATGCTTGATGGGATATATTATTCCAACTTTCTTCATTTTTTCCAACTCAATCTTCACCAATAGTTTCAACTTGGGATTATTCATCCTTATTTTCTGTTTGACAGGTTTTGATCATTCTCTTAATGGGATGATATGATGAAATATTGTCTTATCATATGCCTTTAAATCATCATAACTCTACGCAAAAACATCAAGATATTCTTTGAAGAGGTCAACATATTGATCAAATTCTTCAGATGTACAATCAATTCCCAATTTGATGTACTTTAGGGAATTATCATTCCCAATGTTGATTTTTCTCATTTCTTGAACTTTTCGAACCGATACCTCTTCCATGAGATTTTTGGCATGATCATCTCTTATGAAAAGAGATTCAAACTGCACACAATTCTTCGGAACAGAGACAATATCATTATCTTCATCTTCATTTTCATTTACTAGAAAATTCTCTGAGTCTTCATCATTTTCGAACTAGATGGTCCTTGATCATCAATATTTAGATGACCCATCTTCCTTTGTACTTTTCCAAGAATAATGTCAGGGTCAGTGCCCATTTCAATCATGATTTCCTCCATCTCTGATCCAGGTGGATATTGGTGGCCACCCACCTTTTCCAACTGGCTCAAAACAGTTTTTTGGCAATTTTGGCAATTTACTATTTTTAGTAGGTTTTAACTTCCAGGGCCATTTTGAGGCCTAAATGAAGGTTTTTAAAGATAGAGGTTCTCAATGATAGTTGAAGGAAATATTTATCCCCCAAAATGAATCTCCTCGACGATACCTTTTCAACGAGCTATCATACGCCTAAAACGGAGATCGTATGCAAAAGTTACGAGCCCGGGAAGTTGATGTACTAACTTACCCAAACGAGGCCCACATGACTTTTGGCGCTTCATCTCCTAGGGTTAGGTTTTTGGATGTCTAGGGTTTTTGTCATTCCTGTTTATTGTAAAAGGGCCTTCAAAGCCTCATTGTAATCATCTTCTTGCAAATGCGAGTAGCCGTTACATCTCTTCTCAGAGATAAGCTGCCACCATTCTAGCGAGTCTTTCACTTTGTATTTTTATAGTCTCTGTACATTTCTTTGATTGATAGAAATCATGTATTACTGTATATTTGTGTTTATGGTTGCATCTCTGATACATTTATGTTATATTATTGAATATCCTCAATATCTCTATGCATTTCTTCATTATATCTCCACTCTCATTTCGTGCCGAAAATAATCCGGATCAATCTCCGTAGCTTTGGTCATTGCTTCATCTAGGGTATCAATTTGGGAAGTTCTAATGGCGAACTTCACATTTGGTGGCATATCATTCTTATAGCAACCAAGTATTACCAGATCATTTGGCCTTTTATCTTCAGGGATCTTGTTCAATATTTTATTGAATCTGAGATTTAAATCTCTCATTCTCTCATTTTTCTTCAAACATATTTGGGTGAAATTAGTGAGAAGGGTATGATATGCTACTGGGGGAGCGTACATATTCAATAACATAACTTCAAGGTCATCAAAAGAGTCGATTGACCTTGTGGGAAATGTGGTGTACCATTTTAAAGATTGTACCGATAATTTTTGGAGAACCAACCTTACCATTACATCGTCATGTTCAACAAGATGGAAATCACAAACATCCAAAAACAAATCAATATGTCTCTTAGCATCAATAGTTCCATCTCCGGAAAATGTCTTCAAAGTTCCTTTAGGAAGAAGAGGTAACTCATGTTGTTCACCTCGCAGATTGAGCGAAGAATATCTAATTCTTCTCAAATTTTTTAATATTTGCCTATCTTCGTGTCTCCTTTCTTCTCATCTTTCTTCATTTCTTCCCTCTCATCTTTCTTCATGTGGTTCTTCTCTCCTTTCTTCTCTATCATCCATATTTGGAAGTTCCTTCTTTTGTTCAGGAGAATGCTTTTCAAATTCCGAGGTGTGTAGTTGCTTGCTTATTCTTTTCAAATTCCTGCCTTGCTCTCAAGCTCGTCTTTTGTTCCTTCGGTCTTGTCTTTCATCTCTTCTTTTTCTTTGGAGAATTTCTCTTTCTTCTTCTTGAACTAGTGTCTCCTAGGATCTTTCTAGTTCTTCTCTCGTTCAAGCAGTTGTTATCACACGATTATATAACTGATGAAGAATACTTTGTTGACTATTTAGTCCAATCTCTAACTGGGGCTGGTTAGCCTGAGACAAAGTCATATAATTTTAGAATATAGAACTAGATATTGAATCTTTAAATCTGTCTCCGGTATGGTCGCCAAAAATGTTTACGTTTGAATCCGTCGTGACCGAAACGACAACCTCACGAGGATATGAATCCTCCTGCATTTTTGGAGAGGTGGTTCTCCTCTGTGGCTTATGATATTCTTAATAAATTTAAGATCAAGAAATAATATAGGACCTTGAGATAGTCTAATCTTATATACTCAAAGAAAGATTAAAATGTTGGAAAGTAAAAAGATTTATAAACGAGCATTCCTGAGAAATGCACCAGGAATCTCACACATTACACATTATAGAAAATAAACAAAATTTCCTCACATCCATAATAGTGAAAATGAAGATTTATGATCACATCAAAATAAAAGAAGATGGTCCAGACTCATAAGAGAACTTCTATAGAGTAAATGTTTGTATAGCTCAAAAGAAGATTATGATAGATCAATTTCAAATACTTTATACTCAAAGCTCGGAGTTATAAAATACAGTCAAAACTAATCTCGAATTAGTTCTCTCGGATTTCTCATAAAATAATAAAGTCTGTTACAATGCTTTGAAATTAAAAAGTGTTTATCCAAAGSACTGGGATTGGGGCTCTTGCAGACCAKAAAACAAACATATATAAGAAGGTAAACGTAGAAGGAAGAAAGTGGGCAGATGTCGAACAACGAGATCTGGAAAGAAGATAAAGAGAAAGTTATCARAATTCAGTTATACCTTTCTATTCAAAGAAGAAGAATAACTGGATGAAAACTGATAAATAAATAAGCATGTGATCAATGTGGACTTACTATGATGGTATCTCTCTCTTTTTTATTTGCTTGTTGTCSCTTCCTTTATACTCTTGTTGGTTGCRGTTTGATTACCGGTCRTCACTACCTCTGCTAGAATTTCAGAGATCTCGGCGATTGAGGTATTCATCCATTCTTGGATAAAGCCCCTTAATGGAGCAATGATTACTTCTTGTTTTATCTTAACATTAAACAACTCCTTTTCAATTTCCCTAAGATCAACAGATAAATTTTGTAATATATTTTCAATGTATTCATTTTTATTTGTGTACTCGACAAGCCAGCTGCCAATGTCATCATGTGTAAACTCCATCATATTATCATACTTTTCAGCCGATGTCCTTTTTAATTCTTCAATTTGCTCTTTGAAATGTTGTCGAGTCATGAGCATAGAATCTGAAAGATACTTAGGGTCTGGGACTTCAATGGTGGTTCCAATGATATCCAAATCAAGGATTTTTAAATATGCTTCATTTTTCCTCCTTGATAAGTCAATCAATTGAGTTATCAGGCTTTTTAATACATTAATTTGTTCCATCCAACAAGATTTCAATTGTTTGATGCGGCTCGGAGAAGGTATATTTTCTTGCTTTCTTGTTTACTCTGACATTGCCGAAACTTTCATTGTGAACATCACAACTCCGTCAGTGTAGAACCCTTCATCATTTTTCAAATTTGAGTTTAAATATTCCTTGGTATTTTGAATTCTTAAACCAATAGAAACAAAACTCTTTGCCATATCCTACAGTTATACAATTAATGACATTCTTTTGTTAATATTTTGTTCAACAAAATGACGAGTGGCAGTGATTAAACTAGAAATTCCTTTGACCCTTGAACTTGGTTATGGGTTTTCTTGAAGACCTTTTCCAGGACGAATCATAGTAATAGGAGAAGCTAGAATAGGTGGAGGCATGAGGGTTGCCTCCAATTCTTTAATTCTTTCTTTCAACTGGGCATTCTCCTCTTTCATGTGTGCAATTGAAACATCAAGTGCATCCCCTATAACTCTATGAATATATGATGATTTGGAAGGTAACATATCTCGAGTATCAATGGTAGACCGTAGCTTCCCGCTCTTAATCTTTGTAGTTCTCTCAAAAAATAATTTATTATATTCTTTATCAAAAGATGTGATTTGTACAACAAACATTTCCTCATCAAAAAATTTATTGTCCTAGATTATGAGTGCAGAGATAGGCTGTACATTTTCTCAAGCTGATACTTCTACATCTAGGAAAGTAATGTTTTCAATATCTACATCTAAATCCATGTTATCTAACAACAAATCATCTTTCGGAGCATGTGTTTCATCCCCTTCCTGCTATGAATTAGTTATTTTTCTTTTGAACTTTAGTTTATGGGGATTCTCTAGGTTCCCTTTGGGAGGGTTCCTCTCTTCATCATCTCTTGAGTTATTGCTATGCATTTTTCTCATGTGGGACGTTCATGGCTGAGGATTTGCCTTTGGCAAGGCGCTTCTTCTAGAGACAACTGATGAATGGACATTTTTATCACTTGAGGGTTTACCTATTTCCTTATGATGCTCTGTAGTGCTTATGACAATTTCTATGTCTTCATAATCTCTATTGGCTTCTTGGTTACTAGGATTGTGACTGTCATTTTCTTCTTCTTTACTGACAGCTAAATTTAAAAGTGTAGGTTTGAGCACAACTGAAAGCAAATGATTATAAAAAATTTGATTCGGTTCGAAACCCTTGATTTCCTCCACGAATCTTAAGTCAGAATTCTCGAGATAAGCAACATATTCATCTATTTTGGAAATTCCCCCTAGAAGAATTTCACCAGCTTCCCACGGGAGAGGTATGAACTGCTTTTTCCTTTTTTTAGATAAAGTATGGAACCATAATTTATATTGCCTAGCTATCTCAATGATAAATAGCTTATCAGATATGTAATAAGGAAGGAAAATAGGTTTTTCAATAGACTAGAAAACCCTGATGACATTATAATCTTCCATTTTCTCCATAACTCCTCTTCCCTTTAGAAAAGTCGTTGCTTCCAATGATATCCGTGAAGTGTCATCCCCAAATAACAATCTCTTGAATTTAGATACAAAATATGAATACACCTCATAAAAATTATGGTTGACTCTCTGCCTCCATAGAGCTTTGTATCACATGGTCACAGGGTCCACCTTTATTTTGATTCTCCAGGTAAAGTTTAAACCCTCAAAAGTATGACAATATGTGATAGCAAATATCAAATAGGATGACATATAAAACCTTCTATCATACTTGAAATTATTCAATTGTGTAGTGATTTCATTTGAAATTATCTTCGCCCAGTCGAAGATAGGGTTTTCATGAACCAAAAATGTAATATATATAAGGTCAGTCGAGGAGATGTCTCTGTAGAGTCCTAAACATCAATTTGAGTATATAACCAGGAAATTTATTTATACGGATTCTTTAAAGAACTTATCTGAATTATGGATATGTCCTTAGGCATTGACACATTGTCATATAAATATTCTTGAAGAAGCTATATTCCATTGTTCTTACTTTTTTTAAAATTTCTAGCTTCCTCCCCTTTATAGACCAGGTTCGATTCTCGCAATTTCATCATTTCTCTAAATATTGAAGGCGCAAACGAGATAAGAGAACTATTATGTAATGCAATGACTCTTATGTTTTGAATAAGCTTATCGACGCACCAGGTGACGATATCCTTGCATTCAAAAACTTCTGGAACACATCTCACGAGAACTATTCCTGAGGTCCACACTTTGTTATCTTCTCTATCCAACAATTTTGAATAATACCAGTAGGAGCAGGACCAATGATAATTTTGATCTTCCCTAGCAAAGAGGTTCAAATTATCCCCATAGAATGACTATTTTCTCATGGTTATCCTAACGGATCTCGCCAACTTTCTTGAAATATCAACTTGCACAGTAAAATGAACTTGAGTTAGATTTATTTTTACGGAAACATTAACTCAAAATAACTATTACTAGTCTCAATAATATCATCATTAATTAATGATCGCTTCAACAATAAATTTGGTTGTTGGTTCTGTAGGGATAACAATAAATGTGACATTGAAAAATGTAAAGGCACAAGTAACGACGAAGAATCGGGGTTGACGACTAGTATGAAAGGGTGAATACACAAGTTCGAAGGTTTGTGAGTCCGAAAGTCTGAAAGTATGAAATGGATAAGTATTGGAAAGTTTCGGGCAGACAAAGGAGAGAGTGGAGGTGCATCATGTAGATTGGCAGGTCCGAAAGTCCGAAAGTATGATTCATAAAAACATTCTAAGTGTTGGGTGAACTTATACATGGATGAACGAAAGATAATATAAGTGTGAGAGTCCACAAGTCCGAAAGTTCACGAACATGAAAATAAACTAAGTATGGTATTACCAAGAAAGGGATAAAGAAGAGAAAAACAAGAAAAGAGAAAGTATAGAAGGGGGAAAAGAAGAGGCAATAAAAGAAGCGGGAAAAAAGAATAAGGAGGGGGAAAGCACAAAAGGGGTTCAACAAGTTCGTCCTTGATTTTAAATTTAAACACCAATTCTTCCAAGCGTTGGGGAAGAGGTCTGTGCTAGCCAAGACCATGCACGCAAAATGATGCAGAGTACAAAGTAATTAATTGTAGGTACCATGCATGCTTTGTGAGCTAGAGAGCCTAGCAGGGGCCTGGCGGTGACTTCGTCCATTTGAGA
Organism: Picea engelmannii; assembly: GCA_009831015.1. Taxonomy (NCBI): domain Eukaryota; kingdom Viridiplantae; phylum Streptophyta; class Pinopsida; order Pinales; family Pinaceae; genus Picea; species Picea engelmannii. Next base: position 425,598 of record ML781430.1, on the reverse strand, counting down.
TGATTTGACAGTCATTCTTAACTGATTTCACACTAGGATCGCAATGAAGACGTTTGTTTATGCATCAAAGCAGCCAATCAGAATGCTTATGGAAAAAAACCCAATGTAAGCATGGTGCTTTTGTAAATTTGATTTCTATATGATATTTTGCAAAAGATAGATGCATGCTACAGATTTTGATGAGCGTGGAGTGTTGCAGCAAGGCAACAAGTCTTGGTTTATTGTAGGAAATTCATCAATTGTGAGACAATTGTAATACCAATGATGATTCTTGAATCTAATCAAGAGATTCAAAGAGGATCGTGGTTTCCCAATGGAAAAGAGTCGATGTTATGCCACAACTTGTGAGAGATCATCCTTCGGGAGAAGATATCATCTCTTTACGGAAGATACATTGCCACTTGTTGAGAGAACTTAGCCCTTGTATTTGAGGAGAACATAGCATTGCCACATGTTGTGAGAATCAACTTTGTGAGAACTTTTCCCTTGGATTGTCCATGGAGATTTGCCTCATTTCATGAGAGACCTTGCCACATGTTGTGATTACTGCTCTTTACACACAAGAGAACCTCTTCAATGTTGTCACTAGGAGTTGGACAACAACCCTTTTATTTGTAAAGGAGAAGCATATTTTAAAGAGGAGAATAAAGTGGCTAAGCGGTTGAGCAAAGCCTGGAGACGTAGCCCACCCGAGGTGAACTTCGTTATCAATTGGTGATTCTCTTATCATTATGTGTGACTGCTTATCTCATGTTTATTATGCTCCCTTATTTTTGCAGTTAAGTTGTTGGATGCATTAAGTAAATGGCACATGAGCTTTAATAATCTTCTTCACCAAGTTAAATTCAATTTGTATTCAAGCCTATAAAAACTTCAATGTCCCCTTGTTAAGCAATCAAGTCAATAAAAATGATCTCAAAACCGACCCTTCAAGGAGTGACATAAGACCAAAGAAGAATTGGTAGCAGTATCACCCCGAGCTCAAATCACCATTGGCGGTGCTCACTATGAATTTAACATAGTACGCACTGCTTCGGGGCGAGCCGAAGCATTCAGGTGCACCACACGAAATTGGAAAAAAAAATTGAAAAAAATAACAAATTTCAAGCTAAATTCAAATTTTGATTGGATGAAAATGCAAATAGGAATGTAATAAATAATTTACCTGGCCTCTTATGTCCCAAGGAGGCATGGTTGAATTGTTTAGAGGAAATGAAAATTCGTGGTAATTTCCAAAAATTGGAAATGTGTGGAATCTATCAATGGAACTATCCAAGCCGGTGTAGAGCATCAGAAACAAGGCATCGTAGGAAATAAGGTGAGCATCGATGCTTGATTGAGAGTTTGGATGCATGGGATGCACTATAATAATGAAAATCGGTTTGGTAATTTTTTTTTATTCACCCTACCACGGTGCGATTGCCGACAATGAGGTGCACCAGTGTGTAATGTTCAACGATGTCGGTGCAATTTATTTTATGCTTGTATTTTTTTATTATAAAGTATGGTGGTGCTTTTGAACATTGTCGCACTTGTGATTTATTGTTCATGTACACTCTAATGCATATATACCTTAAAGGCGCACCGAAAAAATCTCCTGCAAAAACCTTCACCCGCCTGCCTCTACTAACAACCTCTGTTATGAATAATGACAATGTGTTTGAACATTTAAGCATCAATCTGGTATGTTGTAGGTGTGTACTGATGCATATAGACCTTAAAGGCGCACCGAAAAAAAAACCTCCGCAAAAACCTTAGGCTACCCACCTTCGCTAACAACCTCCGTTATAAGCAACTAAGGGATACATTTTTCGGGGAGGTTCTGTAAAAACCTTCATGAGAAGGTGTTCTCATATGTAGTGGAAACTCTACCTAGTTAAGATAGGATGACCAATCAACTTTATCAACCAAGAATTCAATAAATCAAGCCGAAAACACAACCATGGTTCTTATAAACCCAAGGTGTTCTTCTCAATATCTCTATTACATGGGTCATGTCATCAATTGGAATAGGAAGAAACGTTTGGTCAAGCAATGAGCATCAATGAATTGCTAGCCTTTTGGTTCCCATACTTCCATAATCGATCCTTATATATTTTCCTTGGGAATAACCCTTTCGATAAAGAACCCTAATATGGAGCATACAGAAAACATGTTACATAAACAATCATATTTCAAAATTAAAAAAAAATAATATCAGACATAGAATCCTCATGATACACCTTGGGAACAAATTTTTAGGGGGTCAGGCACCCTCTTACTAAAATGATGGCATTTCTTGGAGACGAGAAGCCCATAGTGGCCCCAAGTGCCTTGTGAGAGGAAGGTCATGGACTAACAAGGCAACAATTCTAAATTCAATGAGATAAAATTGAGCAATAACTTGATAGGGGTACCAAAAGATTGTTGTGCATACAATAGATTCAAACCCTAGTTCATGATCCCCACTATTTTGACATCTATGTTGGTTTAATTGGTAGACATATGCACTTTTTTTTCACCTTAACAACATATATCTTTCTTTAAAATATGTTTTCTTTATTGCTAAGGGTTGATTGATTGGTTAAGCAAGGTGGAGATATTTCATTATTATAGTTTAATTTTCCCTGATTGTGTGGTATGTTATGCCCCCTCGAGTGTGGGGTCATCATGGTGAGTGAAAGTAGGTTAGGCATCATCATGGGCATAGTCCCTAACCCCAAATAATCGTGTCAGCATTCCCTTTATCACAACGTTGATTATGTAAAACAAAAAATGTATTTAAAAAACATTATCATGAAAGTGTTTTTAAATATGTTTTCTTTGACATACACTTAAAAAGTTAGTTGTGATATAGATTTATAGTAGAATTACACACACACACATACATCTCTCTCTCTCTCTCTCTCTCTCTCTCTCTCTCTCTCTCTCTCTCTCTCTCTCACACACACACACACACACACACCTCTCTCTCTCTCTCTAAGCTTTGTATTCAATATTTGAGAGTTGAATTAAGAGCATACGTCAACTTGTCTTGTCGACACTATTCAAATCATTTGCTATAATTGTCTTTGAGCAAGGGAAAAAGGTATAAAGAGAGGCATAATGTTTTAAGAAAGTTTTTCTCCCATCAACCCGAGAAAGACTATGTAATTACAGTTAGCCCAAGGCTTACTAACCTCCAAACATGTTGTGTTTTACAACACACTAAATACACAAGTCTAATTTAGCTTGCTACTTCTTATGCCTACTTAACAAAAAGTCTCTTGTACATCAATAAAAAACTTATTTTTTTCTGAATTAAGGCACCATATGAAAACTTGATGTAGCGACGACAAAAGGACTTGAAGGAATACTTCATCTTTGAACTCTTGTTCTGATATGATTCCTTCTTGCATTAATAGAGCATCTTTAGAAAGGCTATTTGCTTGCATATTAAATTATCAAAAATATGTGTGAAGATGATAACTGGAAATTGTCTTTTTTCCTTAGATACTCTTAGCATGATTGGTCCTAAATATTACATATTTTCAATTCTTTTCTTCCCATTTGCCTAATCCATTAGAATTTTATAAACCCCCAATACCTTAAGTATTTCAACCCTTCACTTAATTGCACATTTCAATAGAATCCATACAACATAAAATTCAATTTTTTTGTTTGTCCCCCGACCTATTGCATACTTAAAGGATACATTATGACTTTCATTTAAAAACAAAATTCCCCTACCCCACGAATGCATGGAGTTCCATGACAAGCTTTGTCAAAATAACCATGCTCCATAGATTTATCTATCATTGGATCTTGTAGGACATCTACTCCTTTGACTTTTGCTCGTTTCTATATTTCCCCATAATTAGATCTTATATAGTGTGATACATGTGTAGGAGGTAAATCTTTTCCTTTATAAAACATTGAATTTCATAATAGCCATAGCCCCCATATTACAAATCATGGAAAGGCTCTACGAGCCTTTACAGATCTATCCTTATGCCAAGATTTGAAATAACTTAACAAAGACTCTTAATCCCATTTATAATTTCCATTTGTTAAATGAATAGATTTAGACTAAACTTCCCTTGCAAAAGGACAATAGATAAACAAATTATTTGTCGATTCCTCGTTAAATTTACACAATATGCATCTTTGAGGCCCATGCCAATTTCTCTTCTACCCATTAGCCCGAGTTAATATTTTATTTGACAAGGCCAACCATGAGAACATATTTTTTTCGAGGGACTCTTCCTTTCCAAATTATTCTTTGTTGCCATTGTTTTTCCTATGCCTCCACTTCCTTTATTTTTGTTGCATAACCTAACTTTGTTGTATGTATTCATGTATCTTAGTTTTTTTACCATTTTGGGTCATCTTTCTAGTTATTTAGAATGAGAGCACTATGTTTTAGAAGATGAATGCACTGATTTTGTTCTTCGGTTAAAACATTTTGAAGATTCAACTCGTTTGCTTCCTTCTAGTCTTATTTCCACTGAACACCTACCCCTACAACTTTTTCATCTTTTAAGCTAGAAATGCTTAGTTATGAAGAGCATCTAAGAGATATTTTGAGAGTCTATAGTTTCCAACACAACCTATCCAAGTGTCTTCCCCAATTCTGTTAAGTACCAAAGACCTGAATACAAAAACACCCCAATAGATCCAGATAAAAATATACAAAACCCACTTTATAATTATGAAAACCCTTAGGGTAGGACAACATTATACAATAGATACTATTATGGAAAATATCCACTCATCTTCACTTGCCTCTTCGAGGGGGAAACCTCCTAATGAGCTACCGCTCCAAATACAATACTTCTTCTTGACTTTCCATTATATTGCTTGGACCCATTTATATAGTGCTACCAACCACTTGAGAACATTCTAGAGGAAGAACCTTCTAATAAGTCCTCTTACATTTATTATGTTCACACTAATATATGTAGCTACCATAGTGGGTCTTGTTTAATAATATAGTGGACCTAGTCCACCTTATATTGAATGGCCTCCACTATTATCACTATGGGCCCTTCACCCCCTTGCCCACCTGCCCCCCCCCATTATCTCTCGGACTACACTACAGTTTATCCCCCTTATGAAAGCATTGTCCTCGATGCTTGTTATGAAGGTGTACAACCATATACGAGGGTCCCATGGATAACTGTGGACCATGACGCTGAAGTAAGTTGGAGAACCATTGTCCCATGTAGGAATGTGAGCCACCATGTTGAAATAGTCCAATTGCCACTGTAAACCTAGGTCCCATGTCCAAGTGCTCATGTGAACTCCATGCTGAAGATATCATAACACCATAGCCAACTGAAAATGATGCTCCAAAGATCGACAATGGTCATGTGGATTAAAATATGTATAACCGACCAAAAATTCATCCACTACTACTGGAGAATAATAAAACTGAAGAAAAATATGAAAAGAAGGCTCTTGTTTACTCTCTAGGATGGGCTCTACATGAGGTGGAGTGGAGTCATCAAATAGAAGATAGAAGTGGTTGTCATCCCAGAAATGACAACTGTCCATATACCAATCATCACAATCGACCTCAAAATTATACCAAGCAGATGTTTCTTGATTATATCCGTCCATGATGTCCTGCATAATATACCTCTCTTGCCTTGCAAGTGTGATCACTTGAACACTTTCTCGAGCATGTTGAACACTTCTGTGAAATTTTGTCTTGAAGTTCCATCAGGAGTCAAATATCCATTAGAAACACCACATATAATATACCAAATGAAACTCTTAATTTTTTTTATCCAATGGAACTGATTTGGTAGCAATATGAGCACTCTGTGAAAATTTACGAGCTTTTCAATCCCGCCACCATCACAAAGACCCTAGAAAATGACCGATTTTAAATCAATGATATCTTCGTTTCTGGAGCTTCGATTTAGATGATTTTTTTTTTTAAATGGGCTATATTTGAAAGAGAAACTCGTATCTGTAATTTGTTTGGGAAAATTCATCCCTGGGTGCTACAAAAATCAACAAAATCTCGCAGTCGTCCGCAGAAAAAACCCTGAAAATTAACAGATTTTAAAATGATGATAACTTCACTTCCTAGACCATGTTTCGGACAATTTTTGTTTTGAAATTGGTCATTTTTTCAAGACGAAATTAGATATACAACCAGTTTCTACAAATTTCATACAAAATGCTATAGGATTTGTTCGGAGTGTCGCGACCCTCTTTTATCTTATTGATTTTTTTTTTACAAAAATAGAGAAAAAAAAATTGTGCCTTTTTTGGCCGAAGAAAGTGCTTTGATACCATTTGTCAAGTACCAAAGACCTAAATACAAAAACACCACAATAGATATATATAACAATATAGAAAACCCACTTTATTATTATGAAAACCCTTAAGGTAGGGCAACACCATATGATAGATCCTATTATGGAAGGGATCCATTCCTCTTCACTTGCCTCTTCGATGGGGAAACCTCCTAATGAACTATCGCTCCAAATACAATACTTCTTCTCGACTTTCCATTACATTAATCGAACCCCTTTATATAGTGCTTCCAATCACCTAAGAACATTATAGAGGAGGAACCTTCTAATAAGTCCTCTTACATTTATTATGTTCACAGCAATAGATCTAACTACCAAAGTGGGCCTTATTTAATAATATAGTGGACTTAGTCCACCTTGTATTGAATGACCTCTACTATTATCACTATGGGCCCTTCGCCCCTCCCCCATTACATCTCTAGATACACTACATTTCCCTCATGAAAGCGTTGCCCTCGACGCTTACTATGAGGGTGTACAACCATATACCAAGGTCCCATGGATAAGTGTGGACCATGACACTGAAGTAGGCTAGAGAACCATGGTCCCATGTAGGAATGCGGACCACCATGTTGAAGTAGTCCAACTGCCACTGTAAACCTAGGTCCCATGTCCAAGTGCTCATGTGAACTCCACGCTTAAGATATTGAAACACCATAACCAACTAAAAATGATGCTTAAAAGATCGACACTGGTCATATAGATCGAAATATGTAGAATTGGCCAAAAATTCATCCACTACTACTAGAGAATAATAAAAGTGAAGAAAAATATGCAGAGAAGGCTCTTGTTTACTTTCCAAGATGGGCTCTACATGAGGTGGAGTAGAGTCATCAAATAGAAGATGGAAGTGGTTGTCATCCCATAAATGACAACTATCCATATATCAATCATCACAATCGGCCTCAAAACCATACCAAGCAGATGCTTCTTGATTATACTCGTCCCGAATGTCCTACATAATATACCTATCATGCCTTGCAAGTGTGACCCCTTGAACACTTTCCCGAACACTTGCACAAGCATATTGAACACTTATGTGAAATTCTGTCTTGAGGTCTTCCAACTGTCGTTGAAGTTCCATCAGGAGTTGAATATACATTAGAAACACCACATATAATCTACCAAAAAAATCTCTTAAAAGTTTCTATCCAATGGAATTGATTTGGTAGCAATTTGAGCACCCTGCGAAAATTTACAAGCTCTGCAATCCCGTCACCATCACAAAGACCCTAGAAAATGGTTGATTTTAAATCGACGACATCTTCACTTCCGGATCTTTGATTTAGATAATTTTTTTAAATGGCCTATTTTTCAAATATGAACTCATATTTTTAATTTGTTTGGGCAAATTTGGCCTTAGGTGCTACAAAAATCAACAAAATCTTGCAACGTCCGCGAAAAAAACCCTGAAAATTAACATATTTTAAAATGATGATAACTTCACTTCCCAGACTCTGTTTAAGACAATTTTTTTTTAAATTGGTTGTTTTTCTGAGAGAAACTTATATATACAACCAATTTCTGCAAATTTCATACAAAATGCGATATGATTTGTCCAGAGTGTCACGACCCTCTTTTGTCTTCTTGAGTTTTTTGTTGTTGCAAAAATAGAGAAAAAAAATTGCCCATTTTTATGGCCGAAGAAAGTGCTCTGATACCATTTGTAAAGTACCAAAGACTTGAATACAAAAACATCACAATAGATCCATATAACAATATAAAAAACCCACTTTATTATTATGAAAACCCTTAGGGTATGGCAACACCATACAACAAATCCTATCATGGAAGTGATCCACTCCTCTTCACTTGCCTCTTCGAGGGGCAACCTCCTAATGGACTACCACTCCAAATACAATACTTCTTATTGAATTTCCATTACATTGTTTGAACCCCTTTATATAGTGCTACCAACCACCTAAGAACATTATAGAGGATGAACCTTCTATAAGCGGAACCTTCTAATAAGTCCTCTCACATTTATTATGTTCACACTAATATATCTAACTACCATAGTGAGCCTTATTTAATAATATAATGGACCTAGTCCACCTTACATTGAATGACCTCCACTATTGTCACTATGGGTCCTTCGCCCCTCTCCATTATCTCTATACCTACACTACATTCTATCCCCCTTATGAAAGCATTGTCCTCAACGCTTGTTTTGAGGGTGTAGAACCATATACCAGGGTCGTTTGGATAAGTGTGGACCATGACGCTGAAGTAGACTGGAGAACCATGGTTCCATGTAGGAATGCAGGCCACCATGTTGAAGTAGTCCAAATCTATAATTTTTTTGGGCAAATTTGTCCCTAGGTGCTACATAAATCAACAAAATATCATGGTCGTCCGTGGAAAAAACCCTGAAAATTAATAGATTTTAAAATGATGATAACTTCACTTCCGAGACTCTGTTTCAGGTGATTTTTTTTTTAATTTGTTGTTTTCCGAGAGGAACTTAGATATACAACCAATTTATGAAACACAAAATTATACAAGAATTGTCCAGAGTGTCGCGACCCTATTTTGTCTTTTTGAAAAAAAATGCAAAAATAAAGAAAACAAAATTTTCCCCTTTTTGTGGCCAAAGAAAGTGCTCTAATACCGTTTCTAAAGAACCAAAGACATGAATACAAAAACACCACAATACATCTTGATAACAATATAGAAAACCCACTTTATTGTTATAAAAAATCTTAGGGTAGGGCAACACCGTACAATAGATCATATTATGGAATGGATCCACTCCTCTTCGAGGGGGCAACCTCATAATGAACTGTTAGGTAGTTAGAGAGGTAGTGGGGGGCCTAGAGGGCCCATAGTGGAGGCCATTCAATGTAAGGTAGACTAGGTCCACTATAGTATTAAATAAGGCCCACAATGATAGTTAGATATAATAAATGTAAGAGGACTTCTACTTCTAGAAGGTTCCTCCTCTAGAATGTTCTCAGGTGATTGGTTGCACTGTATAAAGGGGTTCAAGAAATGTAATGGGATATGAAGAGAATTATTGTATTTGGAGTTGAAACTCAATAGGAGGAAGCCCCTTCAAAGAGGCAAGTGAACATGAGAGGATCATTTCCACAATAAGATCCATTGTATGGTGTTGCCCTACCCTAAGCGTTTGATAATAATAAGTGGAGATTTATTCTATATTGTCTTTGAGTGTTTGTGGTATTTTTGTATTAAGGTCTTTGGTACTTAACAATTGGTATCAAAGCACTTTCTTTGGCAAGAAGTGTGGGCAAATTATTATTTTTATTTTTGTAGATTTTTTCGGAGAAGAAAAAGAGGGTCGCAACATTCTGAACAATTTGTGTATATTACTCTGCAAAATTTGTAGAAACAGGTTGTAGATCTAAGTTCCTCTCAGAAAAAAGACCCAATTTAAAAAAAAATTCGTCTGAAATAGAGTCTGGGAAGTCAAAATATAGACATTTTAAAATTTGCAATTTTCAGGGTTATTTCCGCGGACGACTACGTGAGTTTTTGATTTTTTGTAGCACTTGGAGGCCGAAATTGCTAAAACAAATTACAGATCTGCGTTCCTCTTTCAAAAATAGTTTATTTAAAAAAAAAATCACCCAAATCGGAGCTCCCGAAGTAAAGATATCATTGATTTAAAATCAACCATTTTTTAGGGTTTTTCGTGACGACAACGAGACTGAAGAGTTCATAACTTTTCACAGGGTGTTCAGATTGCTATTAGATCACTATCATTGGATAAATCATTTTAAGAGATTTCTTTTGATATATTGTATGTTATGTTTCCAATGAATATTGGATTTCAACTCCTCATGGGCATTCTACAGAAGATTATAGCCATTGAGCAACATCTTCACGAGGGGCAACAAATTATTAGGGATAGTTGTCACAATATTCAAAGGACCTTGGATTGCATGCAAGAGAGATATCTTATGACATATCTCAGGGATGAATATAATCAAGAAGTATATGCTTGGTATGATTTTGAGGTCGATTGTGATGATTGGTATATAGATAATTGTAATTTTTGGGATGACAACCACTTTCATATTTTATTTGATGACTCTACTTCACCTTTTGTAAAGAACATTAATGTGACAAATCATGAGCTAATTATGATTACTAGTGTCCAGCCTGCATATTCTACTATGGTATTGTTCCTTCCAGATCCAACTTTGACCCTTTCCCACTATGTGGATGGATATTCTTATTTGGATTCACATGATAGGTGTCAATATTTGGAGCATAATTTTCAGTTGGTTATTCGGTGTCAATATCTTCCATGTGGAGTTCACATGAGCACTTAGACATGGGACCCTGGTTTACAATGGCGGTTGGACTAATTCAACATGGTGGCTTTCATTTCTCAATGGGACCCTAGTTCTCTAGTCTACTTCAGCACTATGGTCCACACTTATCCATGAGACCCTGGTATATGGTTGTACACCAAGCGTTGAGGGCAACGCCTGTAGAAATTTCAATACAAATTAAGTATTTCCTGCGATTCTCCTGATCTAACAATTTATGCCATTGTTAAATACATAATCGCTTCTACTATTATTCTTGCGGAAAATTAAACCACGATCACAACCACAATCACAGAGTGAAATATCAAGAACACATAACACAAAAGTTTTACCGGGAAAGCGTAAAGCTAAAAACCCCGCTATCATATATTATGTATATCATGAATCATGAAACAATCTCATACAAAACTCTAATCCAAGAGCTCTCAGTACAATAAAATCGTCTCACACTGTCATACACAAATCAACAAATACATGTGTTAATTCCTGTGTCCA
>ML781430.1:266373-280046 GCA_009831015.1 Picea engelmannii | reverse complement strand
GGTGTGATGCTTGAGCTTCAGTTATTGAAGCATATTTTCCCTAGGGATTAGTGTGTGGGCCTATGATAGATTGAGGGTGTGATGCCCTAGTTTTTGTAGGGATTGGAGTGTGTTGTGTGTCCCTGAGAGAAGTGATTTCTTCCTATGAGAGGTTGTAGATTAAATTTATTTATGACTGATCTTTGTTGATTTGATCTTTTTAGTTGCAGGATGGCATCTCTTGGTCTTAGAGAGTGATAGAATGGATGGTGCTTCCTATGTTACACCTTGAAATCTTGACTGCATATGCTCTTGTAGGAAGCAGACATGTGGGGCTTTGTTGAGAACAATGTTATTAGAATTGGATTGTTGATTGAACTGGTTGACCCCAAAAACCAGAATTGGATTGGAATCGCTAAAAACTGAACAAAAAAAATGGTTGATTAAAAAATACGCAAGACTCAAGAGATTCAGATTATATATATATATATATAGACACACACACATACATCCATGTGAATCCAAACCATTAGACACAAATATGAAAAGTTTTCACATGTATATAGCAATGTAAAAACTCAACACAAAAATCGATTGATTAAAAAATACATAAGAGATTCAGATTTTACACACGCACACACACATCCACGTGAATCCAAACCATTAGACACACATATGAAAAGGTTTCACATGTATATAGCATTGTAAAGGTGAATATTGCAAAAGACATTGAGTGCAATACATATCTGAACCAAAATATAACTACTTTGAGGATCTAAATGGTTTGCAAAGTCCAAAAATAAACATACTATACTCTAGAATCAAATGAAATTACATTAGCATTTGATATTTTTGTTGTTTTGGGTGAAGGATGTGCATCGGTATAAAATCGGTCAACCTAGTTAGTTTTGATCAATTTCAGCTTGAATTGGCTGGTTCTATCCAGGTCAGATTGGTTCAAGATTACTTCTAGACCAGTTTAGACCAAAACCAGTCATTTTCAGTTTGGAGGCATTGAATCTGCTTGGAACACCCCCAGAACCAGTTTCTAGTTGATTCAGCGGGTTTGGTCAAATTCTAATAACACTGGTTGAGAAGGTCACAATGCCTATCGATGCCACTTTGTTGATTGGGCATAATATGAAAGCAGTCTAGGTGAAGCCAATTGTTCTCGATTTAGTGAAGGACCGCTTAGTCCTTCACATCGTAGAGAAGACAATCAAGGGCATGTATGATGCTTTGGTTACTTTGTACCATAGTGTGAATGTGTCCTGAAAAATGCTTATGAAGAACAAGCTCACAAATACTCACATCGAAGAAATATACGGTATCGGACTATCTGATGGAGATCATTGAGTTGAGAGATCAATTCATGGCCATTGGAGACAAGATCGATGGGGGTGAACTAGTTTGGATGACATTGAATGACTTCAATCCATCTTGGCATCACTTTGTGCAATGTATCTATGCTTATGACAAGTAACTTTCTTTTGAGAAACTGTGGGATGACTTAGCTGGAGAGGAGCAGATATTATAGATAGTTTCAAATAGTTTCAAGGAAGCACAAGACCTAACCCTCATTGCGAAGGTGAGGAAAGGAAGAAAGAAGGGTGCATCCAAGAAGTACAAAACAAAGAAGACTTAGGATCCTTGAACCATTGGAAGAAAGATTTGAGCCATGTCAAGTGCCGTAAGTGCAATAATATTGGTCAGTATGCCTCTTAATGCCTTGAGAAGAAAGGGGACGGTGAGCAATCAAAACAAAAGCAATTTGGAGGGAGTGCTGATGCCTCTACATGAGCTGATGAGCTTGTGTCAAGATGAGAGACGATCTCCTCCATGGTATTGTGCCTTTCCACCAACACTGTTTCTACTATTGAGTGGTATGTGCACAGGGGAGCTTCAAGAGACATGACAACCAATATATCAAATTTCTTTAGAATGGAAGAACGAGACTCCAACATACACATAGAGCTTGGAAGATATTAATGAGTAGGGAAGTGAAAATGAGAACATAAAAGACCTCATGTAGCTCAAGAACCTCTCTTGCATGTTGGAATCTTGCCAAGGCTTACAAAGTCTGCATTCCATCATAGTGGAAGATAGTAGTGAGTATAGAAGTGAAATTTGATGAAGATGCATGTTCCTCAAGGTCTCAGGAGCCTTTAGCAAAGGTTGAGGGAGAGACACTTGTTGTCCCAAATGTTGATTAAGAGAAATATGAAATTTCAAAGTCACATCAACAAGGTTTTGGAGGTGGAATTGTTGCTTGAGTACCATCCAATTCGACCAGGAAGCCTAGATGGCTTATCCAGACATTGTAGGATGCGCACAAGCAAGTTGCTGCTCCAAAGACATCCTTTTGAGTGAGTCATCCTCCTCAAAAGTTTTTGAATTTTGTTGCATTCATGTCCTTTGTCATTAAGTAGTTATGGCATAATGCTATGGTGGAATTGAACTCCATGAAGAATGATGTTTGGGAGATGGTGTCAAGATTAGTGGGAAAGTTAGTGATTGAGTCTAGGTGGTTGTGCAAGGTAGAGCATGCAACACATTGCAACATAATAGAGAAGCACAAGGCTCAATTCACGGGAGAAGATTGTCCTAGAGAGACAAAGTTGACTATGAGGAGACCTTTGCTCCAATTGCTAGGCATACTTCCAGTAGGTCCCTTATCTCTTTAGCATTTGTTTTGGTTGGCATTTATGTCAAATGGATGTAAAGAAAACATTTTTGAATGGTCTGATTGAAGAGGAAGTATATATTAACCAACCAAGAGGCTTTGAGGTGCATGGGAAAGAGACCCATGTATGTGGATTGAAGAGGGCCGTTTACAAGCCAAAGAAGGCACCACATGCTTGGTACTTAAAGATTGATGAGTACTTGTTAGGTTTGGTTTTCACTGAAACTATTACAGATTTCAACTGTTACCCCCAAACTAGGGGTAACTAAGGAGATCATGTCTCGAGGCCCATAGGTAGTAGATATGAAGTGTCAAGAGCCGGATCGACAAAACATAGCCCTGGAGGGCACTTCTTTTTATTGATGCATTCTACACATCACTAGCAGCAACATCCACCACATCGGCCTGGTCCCAAAAGGCAATGGGTCTTGCTCCATGAGGTAATGAGTCCAGGTATCATGGTAATTGTCACTCTTATATTTGAAGCATTTGACCATGTTGCAAAAGATCTTTCTTGATTTCGGGACGTTTGCTTGTAATTTATGCTCTTTGCCTTATTTAGACCTGGTGGGTGTCATTGTATCCTAGTAAGTTGGTTACCCTTAGAAATAGGTTGCTACTGGGGAGTTCCTTGAAGAGTCATTGTCCATTCCCGGTCATACTTGTCACTTTCCATACTTCATTCCTTCCATCTCCCCAACCTTTTGGGATTTTCGTGTACACTAACTCAAGAAGGGATTTGTTCCTTATTTCATGGGAAGAAGGGGCTAAAGGCCAGAGGGTAAAAGTAGCTGGCAAAAGATAAAAGCCAATCATAAAACCTTTGAGATGCTTTGCCCAGGGATCCGCGAGAAAGCAATGAAACACTTCTCTATAAGAAATGGGAACCTACAAAATAAATGATAGTGGATACTTAAGGAATTAGTTGGAGGATGGGAGGTCTCATCACGAGCCGACCTATCATGATCATGAGTATTCAGCGGTATGACATTACCATCATCTGGTCACCAAGCCAAGGTAGTGGTTCTTAGTTACATCACTGAGGAAAAGGGGGTATCATCACGAGCCAACCTTCTCATTTTCGTGAGGTATTTGTGAATGACACTATTGCTATCTAGACACCAAGCTAGGATAGTGGTCTCCAACTTGTTCCTTGAAGCATGAAAGAAATATAAAGAAAGAGCTAAGAAGAAAGAATGGCAAATAAATGGGCTTCAAAAAGTGTTGCATCGCGGACGAAGTGAAGCTCACCCTCTACAAAGGCACCCATGGGCACAACGAAGGAAGAGGATGTTGCCTTTGGAGGCACCCTGGCAGGCCTGGACGATGAGTTTCCACCCTTCCCCACTTGGATGTTAGCCTTTGGAAGCCTTGGACGTCACCCTAGTAGCCCATGACATCACCTAGGGCTATGGTTTGACACTTGGAGAGGTTAGACTACAGTTCTGGCACATGTGGCATTGAGGATGACCTTTGGAGGCCCAATGCTCAGCTAGGTGACCTCAGCGTCTCATGGAGGAGGCCTAACGTCACCCTAGGAAGGATGGCGTCACCCTCTTACGGGTTTACTTTATGAAAATTAATTTAATTTTGAATTTTAAGAGCAAATTGACATGTAGGCTCTTTTTTGTGAAAAGACACAACTTTTGGGTAAATAAGCCAGGATTTCCCATATAAATATGGCTGGCTTATTTCATTTTTTCATCATAACTCATCCCACTTGAGTGAGTGGACTGAAATTTTTGCCCCTCTTTAGGCTATTGGCTGAAATAACTAGTGCACATCTTCTTGGAGAGGCTTTTTATGGTGTATCTTGGCTATTTTTCATGGTGGAAGATCTTCAACTAGGGTTTGGCTTGATTAATCTTGGTGAAGTAAGTAGAAAATCTGCAATTTTGTTCATGTAATAAATGCTTGTGGTAAATTTTACTTATTTCATGTTGAAGATTATGAAATTGCTTGCTTAAACCCTAGGAGAGAAACATAAGGTGCTTCTTTCTCTCTCTAGCTTTTCTACTTNGCAATTTTGTTCATGTAATAAATGCTTGTGGTAAATTTTACTTATTTCATGTTGAAGATTATGAAATTGCTTGCTTAAACCCTAGGAGAGAAACATAAGGTGCTTCTTTCTCTCTCTAGCTTTTCTACTTGTTTAAATTTGTCGAGTATACCTTGTTTAGAAGTGACTACTAGAGCCCTAAAGTGCTACCACTCTAGTAGCTTTATTCTAATTGCTTATTGCATAATATATTTTCAATAGTCTAAGGAAGGAAGGTTCACTAGGACCTAAAAGTGCTTACTCTCTAGTGAACTTGTCTTCAAGATTTGGATGTTTGAGGCCTTGAAGTGCCAACACCTCTTGCATCCAACTCTTTTCCTTTGGCAAGTATTATCATTGCTATTTTCTCCAAGTTGTGCTGCTGTTGTTATTGACTCCATAAGCCCAAAAAGGTACTTGTCCACTTGCTTTGGTGAATGATTGATCGAACAAACACTCAAACTCTCTTCCTTGAAGCTCTTGCTAACTTTTACTAACTCTAAACTAGACTAATTCACTAGTTAACTTGCTGCTGTTGCAAATCACTGTTACAGCCATACTAACCCATACTAATTTGCTGCATACACCTCTATAACTCACACCTAACTCACTCAGAAATTGCTTGTGATAATTGCTAAACAATCTACTTGATAAATGCTAAGTTTTCATAGTGTTTTCTTGCAATTCTGAGCACTAATTTTTGTGGCTGTTACAAAATATTTATTGTTGTTGTAAATTGATAAATTGCTGCAAATTTACTTCAGCCACTTCATTTCTTAATTGTCTAACGTCTTTGAAGCTTTTATTATCATTTGGTACTTGGAAATTGTATATGCATACTATATTGTTCTTCTTCAGGGCAGGTACATCGACATCCTTCTTTTGCCTCAATTCCTCAGACGTAGACACCCTTAACTTTGGTGACTAGTGAGAAGGGGGGGGGGGGGTTGTCCTTATCTTTAGCTTACCCAACCCTTTAGGGCACCGGGGACGCCTCCCTTGGGGTAGTTTCTTTCCTACTCCTAAAACGTGGGGATCTCCTACTGAGGTGACAGTGGTAGGACATCCTATTGTTACGCCAATGCTTTTTTTAGTGCGATAACACCAACCTTTATATTTATTTGATAAATCTTATTTGCTTGTTTTAGTCCTATATGTAGATGTTCTAATATTTATAGGTAGTTCTGAGAAGGTCATAGCATGGTGCAAGCTAGAGTTGGCATTCGAGTTTTAGATGAAGGGCATTGGCCTTGTGCATTGTTTCTTTGGCCTAGAGGTTTGGCAGACTCTAGGTGAGGTCTTCCTTGGACAATGTAAGTATGCAATGGAGATTTTGAAGAGATTTTAGATGATGGATTTTATGCCTATGGCTACTCTTATGACACCAATTTTGAATTTATCAACGGATTTAGATTCCAATTTGGTAGATCTATATGTGGACAACTAGTTCATGGGTTTCATTATGTATCTAGTGAATGAGCCAATAGATGGTTGAGCCATGATAGAGTCATTGGGTTGCTGCAAAATATATGCTATGATACTTGAAGGGCACAATATGTTATGATCTGAAGTATGTTGGAGATGGTGAGTTGATGCCACCGGGATTTGTGGATTTTTACTGGGTTGGTGATGAAGATGGTAGGAAGAGTACTTCAAGGTTCTGTTTTTGTTTGGGTTCATGTACGATGTCTTGGTTCAATAGGAAGTAGGCAACAATGGCACTTAGTTTGACAAAGGAAGAGTACATGGTAACCAACTTTGCTTGTTGTGATGCTATTTGGCTTTGCGAATTGATTATAGAGTTGATCTATCAGATGTTGTTGCCTACTTTGGTTTGCTATGACAATTAGACTTACATCAAACTCTTTAAAAATCCAGTGTTTTATGATTGCTCTAAGCACATAGATATATAGTACCTTTTCGCTAGGGACAAAAGTTAGGAGGATGTAGTGATTCTAGAGTGTGTTCCTTTAGAGTCACAATTGTAGACATTTTGACCAAGCCCTTGACTATGGGGAAGTTTGAGATGTTGAGGGAGAGACTTGGATTGATGGGGAATAATTTCCTCACAAAGAGGGGGTGTTAGAGTTTACTTGGTTGCTCGGTCGATGTTCTCTTACAACTGGGCACACCCAACATACACAACAGATCCTTGATGGTGTAGTAACTCCAACAAATCCATCTTTATAGTTTTTTGTGCAAAATAGAGGTAGAGTAGAGTGATGGCACAATACTAGTTTGCTGTGGGAGGTGTGTAGCAGTTATTTAGAGAGTGATGGTGCATGCATGCCTTCAGTATGTGTATGTGCCAATCTCATCCTAGCATGGATGCACCAATCTTATCCTTATTTTAGATGTAGAATAGTTGTTTAAATTTAGCATTCTAGTTAGCTACAATTTGTTTTATTAGTTGCAACATGCACTTACTATCTTTAGAGGAGTGTGCATATTCGTAGGTTAGCTAGGGTGTAGATCCCTAGGTCATCTTGGGTGCTTGCATGACACTTTCTATTCCTAGATGAGGGCACAAATCTCTAGGAAGCACTTGTTGTTTATCTCTAGTAGGAGGCACTCTATTCTTGTTACATATTTTCATGCACAAAAGCACACTAGTTGAGTGGATTATGGTTAGGGTTTGATTGAGACCTAGGGTGCTTCAGGCCTGTGAATAGATTCATTGTATCTTCCCACTTTTTATTCTATAAAGGAGATGTACGGTACACCACTATGTTGATTGGCGAGTTTTAGTTTTGAGCTTATGCATTGTAATTTTCTTCTTTACAACTTGAAATAGAATACACATGCAGTTTTAAGTGGTTCTAGTTAGCGTGTTTTTGTTGTTCATAACTTCCAATAGTATGTGTTTATAGAATATTGTAGCTTAGATTTGTTGTTTTGATTGAAGCTTTCAATTTTTAAGCTACTTATGTTCATGGTTAATTTTTTTATGATGCAAAGCCCGCTTATCATAGTCTACAAGTTAATTGGGATTAGAGCCATTATGACACCTTGGAACCCGTGACAATGAAGATTGCCCCTATTGGAGACCACAAGGGTGAAAGAGAAAGGCTTTGAGACTAGAAAGGTTATATTTAAATTCGTAAGTGGAGATTATTTTATTTGGTTTTAATGAAAAGAGTTAAATATTTTGATTTCCTAAAGTATGCATCTTGGGAAAAAAAAATTAAAAATAAAGAGGAAAATGATTTGGTCATTTTAAGAAGGATTGTTGGTATAATCTCTTGAAAAAAAAATATAAGGATAAAAAAGAATAACTCTTAGTAATTTAACTTTGTGAGTGAGCAATTAGAATCTCAAGCTAATAAAGGAGACTACTTATTTATTTCACAAATAAGTACGTTTTACCTCAATGATATGGCTGGATTTGGCAGCAACCAAACACATAATGAGTTGTATAAAATTGTTGGACATGGAGGATGACTCTGGTAATGGAGATTTAGTGACAATTGCTGATGAGGCTACTTATGAAGTGAAAGGGAAGGCATTGCTTTATGAGTGCCAAATAGCCAAGTCAAGTATATATAAAATGTATGGTATGCTTGAGAAGTTAAAAATAATTTGATTAGTAGGTAATTGAATGAATTGGTCGATGGTGAAATGCTTGAGGAGGTGTGGGTAGGTGAAAAACATGATATTCAACATTTTAAAGTGTTTGCCTGTGATGCTTTGGTTTATGTTCCCATAGAAAAAGGAACGAATTAGATGAGAAAAGTAAAAAATGTATTTTTATTGGTTATAGAAATGTGTTCAAACTTCAAAGTCTATAAACTATATGATCCTATTGAACAAAAAGTAGGAGTCAGTAGGGATGTTATTTTTGATGAACTAGTGCGACAAGAAAATGAAGGCATTGAAGACAACAATGGAGCTTAGCTCCCACTTGCATCTTCGAACTTTGTAGATAAGAAACCATTTATCACCTACAAGAGGAGGGAGAACGGACCAATGGAGCAACAACTAGAAGAAGAACAACAACAGGAAGTGGACAAAGGACCAAGGAGACAAGTTAGAATAACAAAAAAGAAGATGCAGAGGGAGGTAAACTTGGTCATTTTTACCTTCATGGTGTGATATTGTTAATTCTCTACTTGAGCCCAACACAATTAACAAACCCAAACAGACTAAGGAATGGAGTGATGCAATGGATTGGAGTTTGCATCATTGCAAGAGAACAAGATTTGGAAATTGGTCGATCTTCTTGAGGGGAGGAAAATTGTTGGCTGCAAATGGATCTTCCAAACAAAATACAAGGCAAATGGCTTGATTGATAACTTCAAGGCAAATGGCTCGATTGATATATACAAGGCAAAGCTTGTTATGAAGGGCTTTGTGCAATTGGAAGGGGTAGAATTTGAAGAAACATTTGCCCCAACAACGAAAATTAAAACGTTCAGATTTTTGTTGGCATCGGTTGCACAATTTAGTTGGAGCATACATCAAATGGATGTAAAATGTGCTTTCTTGAATGGGATCTTGAAGAGGAAATGTATATGACATGGCCTAGAAGATTTGAAGAGGAGAACTTGGCTTGCAAGTTGACAATTGCCTTGTATGATTTGAAAGCAAGTTGATGAAAGTCTTGCATGGTTTGAAGGAGGCACCTCAAGCTTGGTTCTTGAAGATTGACGAGCACCAGGGAAGTAGTGGTTTCTAGAAAAGTGCATTAGATCCAAATTTTTACATTATGTAGAACTATAAAAGCATCTTGTAGTGTATGTAGATGATGTCATGATTATTGGAGATGGCATAATTGATGAAGTAAAGTAGGACTTAAAGTTAGTGTTTGAGATGATTGATTTGGGGATTGTGCACTATTTCCTTGGATTGCAAGTATGGTAGAATGAAGACATCTTTATTTCTCAATTAAAATATGCTAAAGAATTGTTAAGCATTTTATTTTTTATTTTATCTTAGGACAATAATCAAATGTGATGTATCTAAGTGTAATGATATAATGTAATGTAATAAAGTGAGAAATAAGTGATACACAATAATAAGATATGACATTCAATTTAATGTTATAATAAAGAGATTAGGTGAACGGTTCCTAATGGGAATAAAAAAACTCGCTTGATATATATACAACACCCATGTATGTTAACTATGAGAACGATGATATAATACAATATCTCATTTCTGTCTCTTTTGTCTCTTCATATATTCTTCACATTTTAGTTTAACATGGTATTACAACCACACCATTTATTGTGGCATTGGACTATGACAAAGAACCACATTGGACATGGCTTTGGGAATTTATAGATAAGATAAGAAAACATAAGATAATTTTATTAATGTTCGGCTAATGACCACAAACGTAGGTCAAAGGGACTGCTGAGTACAATGATGTCATTACAAAGAAAGAGTACCGAGGGGTCTCCTATAAAGGCAAGATGCAGGAAGGAAAATGAAAATAAAATGAAAAAAGGTAAAGCCGTAGAGAGTGAGATCTATGCTCGGACATGAAGAACTCTCAACCCTGAGCACAAAGACCTGCCCATACAAGGAGATGTATTGTAGGAGAAGATCCATGAACGAGAGGAACCATAGGTGATGGAATAGGTCAGTCATGGGATGGACCCATCTCTCCTACCATTCAAGGTCGAGTGAAGAAAACTGAGTATAGTGGGATGTCTAGAGGGGGGATTGGTGGGATGCCTGATTCGTCTGTCATGCTGTTGATTGGAAGAGGTAGTACCTCGATGAGGCTTGGGGAATCTCATCCGTTTCCTGGGAAGGGATCTGGTCTAGTCCTATCGCTAAGATCTTATGGGTTGGAGGAAGGTTGCACAGGTCCGCACTGATCTGGAATCCAAAGCTGTGTTGGTGTCGGTTTGTCTCTTATTGCTCCTACTAGAATGTAGTACTATGAAGGAGGTGATCCGTCGAATAGGGTTTGGTCTTGTAAGAGGCTAAAGAGTATGGGCTTGGAACCTGAGGGCCTCTTGTATTTATAAAGATAAGCACCGTTGATTGGGATAGCTGAAGAAGTCGGTGAGGGTTTGAGCCCCCCTAAATAAGCAGTGAAATCGCCCCCTGATCTCATAGTAGATGGGGCAACAGAAGATGAAATGCTCCTCAATCTTGACCTCCTGTAGTTGGCATAACTGACAAATCCTGTTTGGTTGATCGATTTGGTGGTATGTCTCAACTCGAAGTCTATGGGATCCCTCCCAGAATTGACCTAGTAGAATCTGAAGAGCCTGTGCTCGATGGAGTGTATAATGTGGTCGTACGTTGAACTTGTCCCTAAGCCCCAAGAAGTGCTCTGCGTAAAAGGCCATCTTTGGGCATAACCCACCAGGAGGGTTAACCCAAGTGATCTAGATAAACTGGTTGTAAATGTCATCCATGATGATCTTGTTCAACACTTGTCTCGTCGGTAGGAGATGGCAAGCTGCGTCCAAAGAATATCTCGACGAAATAAGACTATCTATCTAAATGCCCATTGACTCTAAAAGATCTTAAACCGTCGTGAACCAACATCGAGCTTTGACCCGATGAGTTAGGGAGTGCAGTGGTCTCAAATGAGTAGTATACTAGGTACGACTAACGGTCTCGCCCCTTCGTCGAGTCCGCAAAGCTTTGGATACGATGCAAAAGAGAGACCAGTTCGAACATAGGTCTTGAGTAGAGAAAAGTGCCAGGATAAAGTTTGGCACACATTTGGGGAAAGACATATAAAGAGAGGTGAATTGAATTTTAAGGTGTCAAATCATTTGTTAAGAAAAAGGGCGAGTTTCTATACTTGATTCCCTTGTGGCAACATAAAATTTTGTGGTTGGCAGCTGTTGAAAGCTGATCTTGATCCACAGTAGCATCAGAATCAAATGAACGGCTGTAGACATGACTAGTGGCATACAAGAACCTCTATTCCAAGGAACAACCACAAGTGGCTGTTCCTATCTTTGCCTTTTGATTGACACCATGCTTGATTGTAGAATAAGAACTTAGAGAGTTGTTGTTGCATAAGTATTTTGTGCGTGCATTTATCAGTGGATACACACGAATCCCTGAAGACATTCGTTGAAGCATACTTGAAGACATTCGTTGAAGCATCCTTGAAGACATTAATCAAAGGTGGCAACATAGAAACCCTATGATTGTATACAACAAATATTGATCAATTTGACCCAACATTGTTCGCAATCTAAGAAGGTACACAATAATCATTCTTGAAGATATGAGAAGTGACATTGATTTGCATTTTTATGAAGTAATATGAATTAACTCCTCTATTTTAAAAACCCGTGCAAACTAAAAACTCCATTTTAAATCCCTTTGCAAATTGAAGATTCAATTTTTAAATTGAAAACTTTGTTTAAAACTCTGTAAATGATAAATTGCAAAACCCTCACTGGTTGAGGTAGTTATAAGCAATTATTTTCTAGGAGCTATAAGTTGAATATTTTAAGGAGTTATAAGGGTTTTTGTTCTATATTGGTGTCATAAGGATATTTTTTTTGGAATAATAAGGTGATTTTATTAAGAGTTACACATAGATTTTTGAAGGTATAAGTAGATACTGTATGTTGTGCCTCTCGACAACCCTGTCCATCTTTTAAATATTTGGGGAAGGGTACGGTGTACCATATGTTGTGCCCCTCAATGTACCCCATTGTCCCTTGAAATTTTCAGAGGTCTCTCTGTATGAACTGGGTCTGTCCTCCCTGTTAAGTGCCATTCTTGGGTTGCGTGAAGGTATTGAGGGTGGAAAATTGTAAGGGCTGAGCACACTGAATATGGAGCAGAAGTATATCAAATAATATACCAAATCAAATCCCCGAAAATCCTCTGTCCATTAGTGTTCGTTTGGCTGCAATCTGGACCCTCTGTGAAAAGATATATGCTTTACAATACCCACAACCATCATGAAAAAGCTAAAAAATTATAGATTTTCAAATTGCAATATCTGCTTTGTTTGGCCTAAGATTTCAGTGATTTTTTTTTGAAATTGGGTAATTTTTCAAGAGGAACTCAGATCTGCAAGTGGTTTATTCAGATCCTGCACGGAAAGCTACAGGAATGGATCTGAGTGTTGCAGCCCTTTTTGTCCATTGAAAAATATGCAAAAAGAAAAAGGTGTTGATGATTGCAGCTTTGTGAGACATTCTCTAGGTCGTACTCCTCGATGGACTGAGCTGGGTTGACCTGTGCTGATACTCAATGGATTGAGTTGAGTATGACACTTATCGATGGACTGATAAGTTGTACTGCGTTGGTGCCCAACGACCCTTGGGTTGTATCCCATGTGGTTGGGATATTTTATTGGGTTGGTACCCATCGAACCTTGGGTTGTAGCCCATGTGGTTGAGATATTGTACTGGGTTGGTGCCCAATGACCCTTGGGTTGTAGCCCAACTGGTTGGGATATTATACTGGGTTGGTGCCCAACGACCCTTGGGTTGTAGTCCAAGTGGTTGGGATATTATGGGTTGTAGCCCATTGTCCCTTGTGGACACGTCTTGCGGTTGTAGCACTTGACGATGATGACTCGCCCTATGTGGTTGTAGCCCTAGTGTATTCTAGTGGGTCGTAGCCCCTAGAAGAGTTGAGAAGGTCCACATTGGTTGTAGCCATGTGTGACGCGATGAAGGAGACCTTTCACTGTGATGTCAAGAGAAGGAGAAGGCCCCAGTCGGGCGCAGAAGACAAAAGGTTCAAGTCGGCCCTTGCCAAGAGACATCACTTGGATGTGACAGTTCACACTTTGGACATGTATATATAGGAGAGTTATCTCTCATTTGTAACACATCAGTTGGATATCTTTCTCTTGTGTATTTCACTATATTAGACTAGTGCGCTATCTTTTGGAGTTGTAGCGCTATTCTTCTTCTGCTCTTGTATCTTTTGTTGGACAAATATATATATTCTAGTGAATGGTTGCTGGGTTTTCTTTCCTTGTGCAGAAGGGTTTCCTAGGATAAATTCTTGTGTATCTTGCAGGGTTAC